>NIVC01000240.1:555000-569516 GCA_002269645.1 Macrostomum lignano
CTGTACACACAATCAGGAGACACAATCTGGATACACAATCTGTACACACAATCAGGAGACACAATCTGGATACACAATCTGTACACACAATCTGGAGACACAATCAGGAGACACAATCTGGATACACAATCTGTACACACAATCAGGAGACACAATCAGGAGACACAATCAGGAGACACAATATGGAGACACAATCTGGAGACACAATCTGTACACACAATCTGTACACACAGTCTGGAGACACAATCTGTAGACACAGTCTGTAGACACAATCTGGAGACACAATCTGTAGACACAATCTGGAGACACAATCTAGAGACACAATCTAGAGACAAAATCCGTAGACACAATCTGTAGACACAGTCTGTAGACACAATCTGGAGACACAATCTGGAGACACAATCTGGAGACACAATCTGGAGACAAAATCCGTAGACACAATCTGTACACACAATCTGGAGACACAATCTGGAGACACAATCTGGAGACACAATCTGGAGACACAATCTGGAGACACAATCTGGAGACACAATCTGGAGACACAATCTGGAGACACAATCTGGAGACACAATCTGGAGACACAATCTGGAGACACAATCTAGAGACAAAATATGTAGACACAATCTGGAGACACAATCTGGAGACACAATCTGGAGACACAATCTAGAGACAAAATATGTAGACACAATCTATAGACACAATCTGTAGACACAATCTGTAGACACAATCTGGAGACACAATCTGGAGACACAATCTGTAGACACAATCTGGAGACACAATCTGTAGACACAGTCTGTAGACACAATCTGGAGACACAATCTGGAGACACAATCTGGAGACACAATCTGGAGACAAAATCCGTAGACACAATCTGTACACACAATCTGGAGACACAATCTGGAGACACAATCTGGAGACACAATCTGGAGACACAATCTGGAGACACAATCTGGAGACACAATCTGGAGACACAATCTGGATACACAATCTGGAGACACAATCTGGAGACACAATCTGGAGACACAATCTGTAGACACAATCTGAAGACACAATCTGTAGACACAATCTGTAGACACAATCTGGAGACACAATCTGGAGACACAATCTGGAGACACAATCAATAAATTCTGTAATTTTAAGAACTCTATCGTTATGAAGAGGTTATGGCAGACTTTTTTGCGTTGTACTGCAGGTGAAGGCTTGAAATTCGAATTGCCAATATCTCACCTGTCCTGCCGTGTCCCACAGTTGCACAGCAATCACGTGACCGTCCACCTTGACAGTCCGCGTTTTGAAGTCAACGCCCAGCGTGGACACCGCGCCGCTGTCGAAGCGGCCCTCGCAGAACCGCGTGATAAAGCAGGTCTTGCCGACGGCGGCGTCGCCAGCCATCACGATGCGGAACATCCGCTCCGGCTGACCCAGAGGAGACGGTGTCGATGGAGTCGTCGAGCAAGACTCGGGGTCCAAATTTTCAACAGTCGCGCAGTCGGGATTGGACATAAGATCGATCGCTCCATCGCTACAGTCGCCTCCTTCGTCGGTGACATCGTCGTTGAAGTCGTCGGGACGAGGGCGACGACGCCGACGCTGGAATTTTAAAGCCAGGCTGTTCGGGCGCTTGGCACTCGTTGCAAAAATCTCCCGTCCATCCTCGTCGAAGTCGACCTCACTGGCCGAGGGGTCGGACGGCCCAGCGGAGCTTCCAGACATGCCGGACAAGTGTGACAGCCGGAAGACTCCGGGACCTTCGCGACCTCCACCGCCGCTGCCACCGCTGCTGTTGTCCACAGTTGGCTGGTCACGAAAGGTCGACATGCCGCTGTCCGCCTCGGCCGCTGCCGCCGTGTCCAGCAAGTAGTCCGGGTCGTCGTCCTCCTCGCAGGTGTCGAATGCCGGTAGGACAGCCTCGTGCGGCGGGCTCAAGTCCAGCACAGACAGTCCGACCGCCGACGTCGAAGCCGACATTGATGCCACGCTGCTAGCAACGCTGCGTTGTCGCTCGAGCGCCACTCGAAGACTATCGTTGGTGTCGTTGAGGCTGCGGTTGGCGTTGTGCAGCAGCTGCAGCTGACGAGTCAGCCGCTCCTGCTCCCGCTGGTGCTCGCGCAGCCGCGACCGCTCCTGCTGAAGCTCCCGCTCGCCGTCATCGCGGTCCTGCCGCAGACGGGCCACTTCGCTACTGCTCAGGGCCAGCGCCGTCTCCAACTGCCGCATCTCTTTCATCAGCCGGCTGGATCCGGTCAGATTCGCTGAGTCGTCATCCCCAGCCTCGCCGTCTGTGACTTTGTTTTCATCGGCGTCGTATTCAGCCAATCGAGATGCTGAATGGCGCTTGCCCTGGTGTCGCCGCTGACGCTTCGGTCGCCTGTTCAGGTCTGCCGCGCCGCCCGAATCCTTGCTGGTGCTCTCGGCTTGCATGACCTCCATCATCTGGCGCAGCTGGCCGACTTCCCGCTCCTTCGTGCGCAGCAGCTCCTGGTATTCCTCCTCGAGGCGTCGGCGCTCCCGCTCCCGCGCCAGCTGCTCCATCCGCTCCATCTGGGCTTCAGCCTCCTCTTCTAGCTGGCGGACGTGCCTCTCGTTCTCCTCTCTGACCCGCTGGTAGCTCGCTTCCAGCTGGCGCCGCTCCCGAGCCTGCTCGCCAACGTCGCGCGCCACGCTGGCCATGACCAGCTCGAATGTGTCCAGCAGCTGCGGGCACTGCCGGCCCAGCTGCTTGTGCAGTTCGTTCACCTGGTCTCGGCAGCTCAGCTGGCCGACGTCTTCGTCGTTTACATCGAATAGCTTCAGCGAAGACGGCGGCGGTGACTCCGGCCGGGCATTCAAACCGTCTTCCTGTGAGTAAGATTTTGAGCACAGCTGCAGTTCCTCCTCTAGCAGCAACTGTTGCTGCTGCATTTCGCAAGTCGCCGCCTCGTGGCCACCGGCGGCAAGAAGGAGGCCGATAGCCGACTGAAAATCCGCCGCGTCAATCCGACCGTCGCAGTCGCCGTCCAGCTTGGCGAACACGTCGGCAACGTTGATGTCGTCGCCACAGCAGCGGGCGAGATCGGACTCTGTCAGGTAGCCGCAGCCAGCCGTGTCCAGCAGGTTGAACAGCGAGTCCGCCCGCTGCGCCAGGCTAGTCGACAGGCCCGACTGACGTCGAGAGGCTCCGTCATTGTCAGCAACAGCGCCAACGTCCGTTGTCATGCGTGCTGCGATTAGCTGTCGCCGAACTGTCTGTCAACAGTTCGAGCCGATTGTTACAAAGAAACTGTTGTTGAATAGGGTCAGTCTTCTGGCGCAACAATTATGTGCAAATGCGGCATGTGCCGAAGCGGAGGAGTAGAGCAGAGCTCAGATTTGAGTAGTTCGGGGGGGGCTTGCCGGCCTGCCTTTTCTTATAAATCAGATGGTGTTGGAGGTGGCCGGTCGTCGCAGAAAAATAGGGGGGGGGGGGGGCAGGGAGAGACCGGAGCGAAGGTCTGGGTGCAGATTGTGCTGGCAATGCTGTCAGAGTGTAGGCACAAAAAGCAGCACCCACCCCAACAAAGCTTGCAGCAGAATTCTCTGTTCTGTGCCCCGAGAAGCAACAGGCGTGTGCAGAGAGGCGAAGCCATTCTAATAAATGCTTTAACCTGTAGCCCTGCGCTCCGGCAGACTTTTACACTCGCGCCTCCACCACCGACCTACACTGCAGGCCCGTGGCTTGGATTTTGGCAAACTGAGAATATATATAATGTGTGTGTGTGTGTTTTGTATGTGACACGTGTGCGTCCGGCAGGCCTGCGAATTGAGCAAAGCAGCTCTCTGAATCCGTATTGTATGAGAATGCATAAATAAGCCATTAAGTCACAGCGGCTGCTGAAGGATCAAATAAAAATTTCTTAAAGTCTGTTTAAAGGTAGCTTTTGTAGTGTTTTGCGATCCAAACTCTGACTGTGGCGTACTGGCCGACTTTCCTATTCACCAGCCGGGGCACATGAAGTTCACACGAAGGGCGTTTTTACGAGCTAACTGCAAAAAATCTGTGTCAAAACTAGTGCAACCTCGGCGGGTGGCTGAGCACTAGAGCGGTAACGAGCCAGACCCTTACACTAAACTGTACCAGACAGAAGCTCCTGGGTTCGAATCTGCAGATTACCACAATTTTTTGGACTCTCCGAGGGTTGCTATTAAGTATATTATCAAGATAAAGGTTGCAGAGACATGGCTATTGTGATCGGGGAAAATACTCTCAGTTTAACTCACAGACGAGGACACACAGTGATTTGCGTGAAGCATGCAGCCTGCAACATTTGTCTCCAGCTGTTATTCGATATAGTAGGCATGCACCTATAGCTACACTCGCATATTATACCGCCTCCCTGCTGGTTTACAAACCCGATAAAGAATATCTCTGATGACAGAACTGATTAGCCTGACACCATTGAATATACTACTCGCTTTAAAAAAATCTTTATTAACAGTTACTCTACTTTAAGTAGCTAAGTAGCGCATCGCAAACATTCTCATTTTGCACTATACAATAGCCGCACATCTACAGCCAGCCCATACAAAAAAACTGAGCGTACAGCACAGCTATGCTATATTGGCTCCATGCCAACAGAGGCCACTCAAAATGAGACTGCAAGAGACACTCAGTGTTCTATTATATGAGCGAGCACGAAACTCTCTCACAGATGACGCCCAGCCAGAGGGAGCAAAAAACAGAGCCCAGCTGCTGTATTATATAGAAAATGACCCTGCAACAGCAGCTGCCGCACGCCGATCCGGATAGCCTGCTGGTCCTGCGCAGCTTCCTAGATCAGTGCGATCAGCGACCTCTTCACCATCTGCAGTCAGTGTCCGGCGAGGCGAATTCTATCGCCAAGGAGTTCCAGCAGCGACAGCCAATCGGAGCTAGACTAGCCTGCGAGATCGGAGGTCACCGGCCGCATCCCAGCCTCTGCTGCCACTTGGCCAGCGTGCGCGGCCCTCCGGTCATCGCCTTGATGGAAGACGCTGGCGCCGCCAACAACAACAACAGCAGCAGCAGCAGTGGCTGGAATCTCGCCGAATCTCAGCAGGCCAGCAGTCTGGCGAATGCCAACACGTTGTGGCAGCCGCTGGACACGCTGACCGGACTCGAGTACGCGGCCGTCATCGCCGCCAGAAGTCGGAGACATCGGCGAAGCGATGACAAAGCCGCCTGCTTCCGGTCGCCGGAAGTGCCGGAAGAAGTGAAAGGATTTGCTAGGCAGTTTGCTGTGCTGCAGGACAGCAACAGGGCTGGTGAGAAGTGGTATCCTGCACCGTGAATATACAGTTGAACTTGGGGGCAGAGTAGTTCTGTGTTAGCCGCGTCTGACTCCCGTGCGCGGCCACATTCTATTGGGGCTTGTCGTGCGATTCGCACCCACGAAGGTCAGCCCCAAGGCACAGAGAGTGTGCATGCCTGATGATTAGACAGTCAAGGACCGCTGTACACCCTGTGTGAGCGTGTGTGCCTGCGTACATTACGCGTTCAGGAGTCAGCGGAATGGACAAAGAAAGAAATACTACATGTTCAAAACACGCTTGACTATAGTACATGTAGTTTAGGACCTAGTACTTAGGACCTAGTTTAGTCACTATAGGTAATTTTTAGCAGTAGGTATACCAAGCCATTTTTCCGCCCGTCGAACTACCAAAATGGGGGAAACCCCTGACCATTTTTTGCTGCGCCGGAACGGAGCAACGCAGGCACACGAAATTCAAGAACATGATGTGTTCCTTATTACCAGTCCTCAGCTGTAATCAAGGAACAATCACTTCTAGCTCTGTAGCTAGGCAACCCAGTAATCAAATGAAGGTATGTATTACCTTGAGTCCTGTCTCTGAGAGCTCTTCCGTGTTCTGTTATTCTCGGACTTCCTTTGAACCTCGAACTTCGTTAGACGTCTATGTTCGTAACCAGGTCCGCGTTCCTTTACGTCCACTGAAGTCGTTTCCGGCCGGTATCTGTAGTGCGGACCAATGGGAAGCTTCCAAATCAACAATGGGTACCCTGCGCCAATCTGCGGTTTAATATAAGCCTACTCCTTCTAGCAGTGCCTCCATGCACTCTAGGTATAGCTCCGGAAACCACTGATAGTCTTCTAAGATCTATCAGGGGCAGTCCTTCTGGAGACTGCAACCAGCAGAGTCTAAACAGACTCAGGAGTCTCAACAGACTCAAATAAACTCAAGTCTCAATAGACTTGAGCGAGACGTCTCAACCAACAGGCGCAAATGAGTAAGGCTTACCGCAAGAACTCGTCCACGACGCGAGTTTCTTCAGGAAGGCTTCGCTAGAGCTTCCTCTTCGGAGCTTCTCTCTCTTGGAGATTTCTTGGCTCCGGGTCCGTTCCGGACCACTTGTATTTATAGGCGTTCAGACCTCTCTCGAGGTCGTACATCACTGTCTTCGCAAATGTCAAAGGGTCACGATTCGGTGGCTGTCAAGCATGACAGGGTAGAAAGTTGCGCAACTAGTCTACTGTAAAAGCGCATGATTGGTTACCGTAGCTGGTAGACTTTGATTGGTTCATCCGGGTGCAACCCGAGTGCAAACCAAATGATGACTTGAAGGTGGGGTTTGAATTGACAGTTGTTGGTCGCACGTGATTGGGTGATTTCTAAAATTAGCATGCTCGAGATTTCTCTCTTTCTATTGGTTAATTCGAATATATGTATGGTTCAGCGCATATCCTTATACATGCTCCTCAAATTACTACTATTTAAGTAGTACGTTAACAATTTTAAATAACTTTTCTGGGAGATATAATACTCTACAAAATCTCCCTTTTTTACGAAAAAACTCGTCCCGAGTTTGAATAAAAATATAAATTTACAGAAACGTCTTGAACTTGATATTGTATATATTTATATTGCCGGTATGTTACATTGTATACATTATCAGTAGTTAGTTTTGTCAGAGTTAATGGAAAGTTATCGTCTGATAAATGCAGATGACACTTGCCCCTGTGTTGATGCCGCTCGGACGATCAGCCGAACCCGATTTTGAGCACGGCGGATATCTGCTGCGCTGTTCGCGCAGCCAGACATGCCACCGCCCAGAATGTCGGCTGAAAGCGTGTGAAGCGCGGTTCCTCTGTGCGCTCGAGTATCATCAGGTAGGCGTCAATACTCGTGAGTCCTGGGTGCTCGCGAGCCAGGCTCCTGGAAATTCCAAGGACGTGACGCCATGACTCCTGATGCCGGTGCGGCCACGGCCACGACCGGACGGCGATGGACAATTGCTCGAAGGTCAAGCTGTCCGGCTCCGCCAACGTCAACTCTGGCACTGGTGTTATTGTCGCCAACATCAGCGCCGTCGAATGGTTGACAGGAGCTAGACATTCGGTGCAGATCTCTATATCTCTTGCACCGTACCTTCGGAGACAGCTTGCACAGACCCAATGTCGGTTGGAACACACCTGAACATGGGGCTGTTCGCCGCATACCACACAGGTAGCCCGCGCGCGACGGCAGACCGGGCAGGTAGATAGCATGGTAACATTGCCATCCACCTGCTGCGCCATGGCGTCGCAGGAGACACACACGCGGTGTCCCCACTCACACGTCGGGATCATATAGTCCCGCGTCTCGAGACAGCAGGGGCATACGTCGTTGTTCTCGGCCATCTGCGGGTTTTATGTAATCATCGTAATTAAAGCAGTCAGGGTGAAGTATACAGTCTACTGTGTATACCGTAAAAGCCATATGAAATAACTACGTGACAAAATTAGTCTTTTTAGCGCGTGGCAATATATGTGCAATGTCCAGTGAAACGCGTGATGGGCATGCAAAAATTGTCGTAGATGTCGTTCTATATCCAGGGGTAACATATGACGCAATATTCCTTGATTGTTATGTGCGTACAGTAGTAATTCATTGCGTGACCGTCGAGCGAAACGAGGTACTGGCCAAAACTCTAGCAACTGTTCGATACGTATTGCGGGTAGTGTTCGAATATTATCAACATGTAAGCATCGATTGGCGTCGGGCTTGATGCGACACCACTTCTTGAAGGTGCTGTCCTTCGGCATACTGTTACACATAGGGCATCCTATGATGCCCCTACTAGCGGTTCGTTTCAAGCATTGCATGCAAATAAAATGACTTTGATTACAGTATTGAAAGGTGCGCCACGAATAACAATAGGCGCACTGCGTCAGACTACTCCTACATAGGGGGCAGCTTTGCCAGTGTTGGATATGATGCGCGTCACACAAGCAAGTGCCGCATATGCGATGATTATTTATACAAATGGTTGGTGGTTTTTTATGCAGGTCATCTTCCAAACAGACAGGGCATTCATAGAGTTGCCGTGGCTGGGTCGCCAGTCTAGACTGTGCATTGCCCATAGTCGTTAGCCAAGCGTCAGTTGCGGTTATGTAGTCAATTGTAGAGTTCACTTGTGGAGTCGCTCGGATTAGTCGCCTCTTACGACAAGCTTGCGAAGCTGTAGAGCTATTCTGACCCGGTCTCTACACGGGTTTGTTTTCGCAACTTAACGAGGTCGCAGATTATAGCCGTGCGGCTGGCTCTCGTTCGTTGTTTGAGTCTCCTCGTGCTTCGTTGCGATGTGGCGGTTTGTCGAACGCGTGCGGTCGGCATTGTCAAGTGACGGTAGAAATGTCGCCGTGTCAGTGTTGATCCTTTTCAATCGATGAATGTGCACGTAGAATTGGTGCTGATGAGGATCTTGCACATTGGCCAGGCGTGCCGTTGTCGGTAACGTTAGTTGGACCACTCGATATGGTCCTTTGTACTTCTGTGCGTGTTTGTGCGTCTGTTGTGGCGGATAGTGCAGGTAGACGATGTCGCCGGCTGTCAGAGTTGTCGATCTCGTGTCGGTGCCGGTGGTCAGAGCCACCTGATTGTCGATGTTGTGCTTGGCTACTTTCCATGCGAGGTGTAGTTGCGTGACGAACTTTTGAATGGACGTCGGGACTTCCACATATTGCGATGGTAGTAGTTGCTGTGCCAATAGGTTTGGCGGCTGGAAGTCTCGCCCAAACATTAGAAAGAATGGCGTATTATCCGTTGATCGATGAATAGCGCTGTTGTAGGCCATTGTTACTGCTTGCAGATAGATGATCCAGTCGTCCGGTTGTTGATGCGCGAAGTGTGTAATCATCTCGTGTAGGTTGCGGTGAAACCTTTCAACCATGTTCGCCTTCGGATTGTAGGTCGATGTGTAGATCTGCGTGATGTTGAGGATCTTCACCACTTGCTGAAAGAGTTGAGACGTAAACTGCGATCCATTGTCCGATGTGAGGTTCTTTGGCGTACCGTACTTGCAGATGATGTCGTTGAAGAAACCCATTGCCACTGTCTGAGCTGTGATGTCCGGTATTGGTATGGCAATAGCAAACTTTGAGAAAATGTCCAAGGCTGTTAGGATGTAGGTGTAGGCTATGCCATGGAGACAGCTCGGTGGCAGCGGTCCGGTGATGTCGATGCTGAGACAGTCCATAGTCGTTGACTTCGGTATCGATTGTAGCTGTGGTTTTTGTCGTCGTCCTGTCTTTGATGCTGCGCATGAGTGGCAGTTATTGCAATACTGCTTGATGTCGCCATGCATGCTTGGCCAAAAGTAGTATTGCTCCACTCTTGCAATGGTTTTGGCTGCCGACAGGTGTCCAGCGAGTGGGTTGTCGTGCAGCTCGTTGAGAATGGCCTGCCTAAACGAATATGGCATGTAGATTTTAGGTTTGTTGTCACTCATCCAGTAGAGTCGTGTCTTGTTGATTGTTAAATGTTGTCGCTGCTTGCGCAGGAATTTTCGTTCCACGGGGCTGAGCTTGATGTCCTTGTCGTTGTTTTTAACTGCTATGTAGAAGTTGTCGTGTTCAGTCTCATCCACCAATTCCTTGATGTTAGGGATTGGATGAATGGCGTTGACTTCGTAGGTTCTTGACAGAGCGTCCGCCGCCTTGTTAGTAATTCCTGGTTTGTAGACGAGCTTGTAGTTGTAGTCCTGGATCTTGAGTGTCATCCTGATGAGTCGGTTGTTTGTTTGTCCTTTTGTAGTTACGACGTAGGTCAGCGGTGCGTGATCTGTGCGTACTATCGTCGGTATTGGAGAACCATAGATGTAGTAATGGAACTGTCGTAGGGCGAACAAGACTCCTAGTAGTTCTCGTTCCGTAGCGGACCATTTTGTCTCATTCGGTTTAAGTGCTCGACTGACGTAGGCTATAGGTCGTTCCTTTTTGTCTCCAGTTTCCTGTAGTAGGACTGCTCCGAGTCCCGTTCCTGAGGCGTCTGTCTCGATGATGAAGGGTTTGTCGAAGTCCGGATGCTGTAGCAGTGCGTCTGATGTCAGTTGTCGTTTGATTTCGTCAAAACTTTCTTGTTGCTTTTGTGTCCAATTATCCTGCTTCCATTTGTCGAACTTGAGCAGGTCGTACAGCGGCTTTGCTGTCTTCGCGAAGTTGGGTAAGAACTTTCGGAAGTATTGCGCTAGTCCAAGAAATGATTGGACCTTCGTTATGCTAGTTGGTGTAGGAAACTTCTTTACTTTCTCCACATTGTCTGGGTCCGGTGAGATTCCTTTGGCTGTCACTTGGTGTCCTAGGTAACGTACGTTGTCTCGGAAGAATTTGCATTTCGTCGGTTGTAGCTTAAGACCTTGGCGTTGAATGAGCGCTAGGGCCTTCTCCGTAGCTTCATAGAGTCGTTGGAAGTCTTCTCCGTAGGCCAAGATGTCGTCGACATAGTGCAGCAGGTTTGTGCATCCTGCAAGCATGTATGCCGTTAGTCGGCTCATTGTTGCTGGGCTGTTGCTGAGTCCCATTGGCGACCGGTTGTACTCGTAGACTTGTCCATTGTAGGTTTTGAAAGCCGTGTACTGTCGTGATTCTTTCTCGATTTCAATTTGCCAAAATCCATGACGTAGGTCGAACACCGTGAACAATTTTGCTGTGTTGAGCTTTGCTAGTAGCTCGGAGATCTTTGGTAGGCTTTGCTGATCCGTCGGTATGTACTTGTTCAGCAGTCTGAAGTCGCATACAAGTCGTCTTTCGTTAGTCTCCTTCTTTTGTACCAGTAGGCACGGTGAGGAATAGGCTGAAATTGCTTTGCTGATGATGCCGTGCTTTAGCATTTTATCGATAATTTCATCAAAGTGTTGTTGCAGATGTTTGGCAATCGGGTACGGCTTGCATTGAATTGGTTCCGTGTGCGGTAGAAGCTTGATTTCTTGTTTAATGTCTTTAGCGCGTCCGATGTCGTAATCATGATGGCAGAAGGCTTCGTTGTACTTCCACAACAGTTGTCGAACTTTCTTCTTTTGCTGTTCCGTGATCGGGCTGTCGTCCAAGTTGATTTTCTTTTGAAATTCTTCTTCTGTTAGTCGTGGAGTCGTGTGCTCAATCAGCATAACTGATGCTTGAGTGTTGAGATGACCGATGCACATTCCTTGTCGTAGATGAACCATTTCCGCGTTCGGGTTGAAGATTTGTACTGGCAGCTGCTTATCTTTTGCAACCAGCACTAGTGCCGTAGGCATCATAATTTGGTGTTTAGCCGTGACTCTTCTGTTTGGGTCGAATATCATTGCTTCCTCCGTTGCGTTAGTTGCCTTTGCCTTTATCCAGCAGGCGCTCTCCGGTTGGATGATGACATCTTGTTGCAATGTTACTTTTGGTAGTACTCGGATCTGGTTGATCAATGGTTGTTCTACCGAGTCGATCTTGAACGTTTGCTTATTGAAGTCGAAGGTCAATGGTAGTCGAAGCTGCTTGAACGTGTCGATGCCAACAATAACGTCCTGGTTTGGGAGTCTGTCGATGACGTACGTTGGAACTGTCAAATGTTTATTAGCGATTCTTAAATCAATGTCGGCTTTTCCCAGAATGTTTAGCGAATGTCCTCCTGCTCCTGCAACTGCGATTGTTGCTGGCCGTAGAGCAAGTCGTAGCTTGTTGCACAGTTGTTTTGATATAACTGTAATGGAGCTGCCGGAGTCCAGTAACGCTCGACATGGTAGATTGTTGATTATAACTTGAGCCATTGCTTTGCCAATTTCGGCGTGTAGAGTACATACGTAGTTTTCTGGCCATTTTGGGTCTTGCTGTTCTGCTTGATAGTTAGGTGGTTGTATTCTTGGTGCCGTTGGTGTTGTCGGAATCGATGGATATAGCCGCGTTGCTAGTGTCGGTTGCCCTTGAACCTCACGATGTGCAGTTTCTGTTAGTTCTAAACTGTTGTCGCCTTCCGTTGTCGTTCTTTGCATTATGGCATTCACTGTCTTCTTAGCTCTTGGACAAGTTTGACTGAAGCACCGTACGATTGACGAAATGATGAAGATTGCCGTGGCAATCCACACAATGCAAGCACCGTAGAAGATGAATCCTTGATAGAGACTGCCTCTTCCATTGAGCAGCTCCCAGAAGCTGTTTGTCCAAAATGATTTGATGGCGCTGTCCATTGAAACAAGGACGGGAAATCTTCCTGTCCCGGTTCCTTTGTCCTTTCTTGTGAACAGCTGGTGAATCATCTTGCGTTGGGTGATGAACGCTTGCAAGAAGTCGTTGATCGTCCATCCTGGTGTTATTTCGTCAAGTTGGATATCGGCGAATGGCGTATACTTTGTTCTGTTGAATCGGATTTTCAAATCCTCCATGTCGTAGTTTTCGTCGACGATTACTTCCGGTTCTGTGATGTTTGCTGTCGTTCCAGTTGTTTTGATGACGTGTAGTGCATTGTCCAGTTGATAGTAGTTCGCTGCCGTGGTGCAAGGTCTCGGTATTGCGGTGCCAACGATGATGTTGTGTACCGTGTCCAAGAATCCCTGAATTCGTTTTCCTTCGTAGAACGCTTCAATCCTTGGCTTGTCGTAGCAGGTTGTTGACGTGTTTGACGGCAAGATGTTGAAGTGCTGTATCGGCGTGCACTTGTATATCAACAGATGCTCGTATATTGGAACTGCCAAAACGTTCGTCATTCCGGTGATTTTACGAAAAGTCATCGTAGGGTTGACATAGTAGTTTTGTCTGGCATAATTTAAGTTGATTGCGTGCATTTTGCAAGTTAGCTGGACCAGTGTTCGATGCAAGTGGTTTAACTGGTTGTGTAGATTGTGATCCAAAGCCGTTATCTTTGCTGACAGTAGTCGGTTTGACACTAGTTTGGGACGTTCGATGTCTCGTCGTCGTCTGTTCTGTTGTTCCTGCTGTTGATACGTTCCGTTGATGATCGCCAGAAAGGTTTGTTTGTCGTCTTCTTTTACGTAGACTGGTATCTCTTGTTCCGAGATGAATAGTGTCTTGTCTGTATCCTTGCATTTCAGTTTTTGCTCGACTGGTTTCTTTTGAAACGTCAGTGCCAAGTCTCCTGACTTTGCCAAAAACGTATTTGACAGTAGACCTCCTTCAACTGTGTGATACTTTTGAAGCTTGCAGTCAATTTCCGGCTCAACTTCCACGCGAAGAAGTATTGTCGTGACTTAGATGGTTCTTCATATCGTGAGTCGCCTCTGCGTATAATTTGCCATCGATAGTCTTGATGATATGTTGGACTCAACGGTAAGCTGTATAGTTCCTCATTCCGCAGTATCGGCGTTGGACACCATCCTTTGCTGTATCGGCAGTCGCTTAATTGCAGTTGTAGCGACTCCATTTTTTCAAAAGGATTGTGGTAGAATGGAATATTCCTGATTAGGTAACTGTTTCGTGTCATGTAGTTAGTCCATGCTTCCGAAAAGTGTACATATCGTCCGTTTGCTGAGTTCTTCGTTCGGTAAAGTTGTGCCTCCCCCACTTTCTCATCCGGTTCTAGCTGACCATCCTTTGAGAACAGTGTTTGGTTCCATTGTAGACATTCAGCGTGCGACACATGTAGTTCGTGTTGCCAAAATCGAATTCTGTTCCACTGTCCTCGCCAAACTTTTTCCACTAGGTGCTTGTCTCTGAAGCACACTATTCCGTGTTGTCGATGCTTTTGATGTTAGCCTTGTAGAGGTCGAGTGTAATCTTCTTTGGCTTCGTTTGGTTTGTCTTGAAGTAGCTGCATTTGATGTCGGTTGGTATCTTGTAGATCATCGGTTGGATATGCGCATCCGTTGGACATATCATTGGTTTCTCCATTGCTGTTGCTTTGGTGACTACTGCCGTCAGTAGTATTATGATGATCCAGAATATCCAGAATCGCCATTTTCTGAACGTTGCCGTTGTCTTTGCTGGCATTGGCTGCGGCTGCCATTCGTTATCTTCTGCGTCCGCATCGTATTCTTCCTCTTGTTCCATTGGCGTTTCCGAGCGCAAGGCATCCGATTCGTTCCGCTGCTTGTCGTCTTCATCATTTTCTTCCTTGCTTTCTTCGATGTTGTAGTTGTGTCACTCCATTGTCGCGGTACCTCACTTCGGCCTTGTAGTCGACGTTTGAATGTAGGCTTCACCATTTCGTTTATATCGGATCTCGTAGCATTGATCGCTGTCGGAGCTTAGATTTCTTTCTTCCATTCCTTTGTGCCTTCCGTCTTCATGTGCTTTGTCGACGCTTGGTTGTCATCAGCGTCT
>NIVC01000241.1:0-22500 GCA_002269645.1 Macrostomum lignano
AGCAAAACGAACTATTATAAAAGTATTATAAAAGGCAAAATTGTTATTAAAGGCAACGCAAAAGTTAGTTCACCTCAATAGTTCAGATAAACATGCAGGGCTCCGGGAGGTCGCGATAGTAGGGCCAGCCGACTTGAGCGAAAAACCATCGGTACTCTTCGTCGAGGACCGTCAGCGCTGGCGGCGGGTTGGCTCTTATAGCTCGCTGGAGGCGATAGGCGACGTCCTGGAGAACAGCGACAGCTTCCTGGTAACTGAATTGATCCCTCAGAAACTTCAGGTGTGTCCAAATTTGCGAGCATTGGGGGTAGCGCTGTCGGCTGTCGATCGGTGGTATGCTACTTTCAGTGCGTATTGCTCAATGTGGAAGCGTAGCTTTTCCACCTCTGCTCCGCGAGTCTCCACAAGTTCTCGGACGATGCGATGAAAATCTCTCTGCGAATTCGATTGCTGCTGGCTCGGCTGTAGTGCTGATGGCTGGCTAGACTGCTGCGCTGATTGCAGGCTCGGCTGCAGCGCTGACTGCTGCGCTGATTGCAGGCTCGGCTGCGACGCTGGCTGCTGAGCTGGCGGTGTCGCAGCTGTCGATTTCTTCTGCCGTGGTGCCGGGGTCTTTCTCGATGATGGGGCAGCTGGCGGTGACACCAACTGCTGCGTTCGGCTTGATGTCGACGATCCTGGCGTGGCCTTGACAACATAGGAGCGCACGGGCGCAGCTGCCTGTGCTGCCACCAGGGCGGCGCGCTTCTGCTCGGGGCCTTCTCACGTTTAATTGGCGGCACGGCGATGAAGCTGGCGATGATGTTTTGTTTGCTTACACCAGGCGCCTTTGGACTGTTGCACATCGAAGCGGTGCCTCATTTCGTCAACATGTTGGCTCGGCTGAGGCTCAATCTCTGACGACAGGTCACCGATTAACTCTTGCAGAATGTCGACTGAGTTCATATGGTTCTCTTCGAATGACTCTTAGAATAGAAAGGAAGCTAGCAGTGAGCTATGGGATCTGTGGGGGCTGCGGGGTGCTCGTATTTATAGGCTGGCGGGCCGGAAAACTGGACCTCTTCGAAGCACTTCCCTCGCGCGTGGGCGGGGCATGCCAGATTTGACAGATTTGACAACTAAATTTTTATGGATTTTCTATTTCTTTTTATAACTTTTTTATTTTTTGATAGATTTTCTTGAGTAAAGTATCAAATTAAAGATCGCATTTTGTAGATTAATATGGTATTTACAGATTCGCTCTATGTACAGCATGTCAAATTTTATAAGCAGATAAGTAATTCTAATACGGAATTTTAACTATTTAACACTGTTTCTTATGGGAAATTGCTTACGTCATGATTTAAGGTGCTAAATATTCGCATAGCGCCTTCGGGGCACAAATCCTGTCGCGCCTTCTCTTTCTCTCTCTTCGCTGAGTCATCTATTGTCTCTAAATTATACCTCCTACTGTGTGACTCGTTCCTCCTCTAACTCTATGCTCCTTCTTCTTCTTCTGATGGCTCATCTGAGTCAGTCGCTCTCTCTGTATTCTCACTGTTCAATTCTTCATTTCCTTCGTTTTCACTCTGCGAATTCGGATCTGCGAATACTCTCCATTGAATTCTGTTTTCTTCGTCTGAGCTTTCCTCCTCTAAAATTTGAACTTCTGGAATTCTAACTTCTTTTTGTCTATGGCAAATTCTTTTCTTCGGCTTCGGCGTTCTTCTTCTTAGTTGACACTGGTGCTGGTTTTAAATTATTATTAATTTCCTCTGGTAAATCAATTTCGGATTTCGGCACTGGAGTCAGATTATTTCTATGTACTAATAGTTTTTCTCCGCTCCTTTCGCCATTGATTTCTCTTTGCACACGGAACACTGTGTCTGATATCTTCGCAAGTACTCGATAGGCTGCTCTCTTTCTTTCGATGAAACTTTGTGGCTCTCCTCTTGGTGAAGTTGAGGATTGTTGATGAGAGCGAGACAGCCAACTGGCACATTTTTAGGCTGACGATTCTCAACTTCGTCCTCTTGCCTTTTCTCTCGCACCTTTTCGAGTTGTCTTCGCACAATTGCTTTTGTCTCCTCGATTCTCTTCGCATGATCCAGCACATAACTAGGATAGTCTCGGTATAGTCTTGGCCTTTTCACAATGCTATCTATTGGCAAATCTGCTTCTCTCCCGAATAGTAAGTAGTGTGGTGTGAACCCAGTAGTTTGATTAACACTGGTTCGCACAGCTACCAAAGCGGCGGGTATGAGCAGATCCCAATCTGAATGATCCTTTTCAATCAAACAGGTTACAATCGATTTAATTTGCTTGTTAAATCTTTCGACAAGCCCGTTACTCTGAGCATGGTAAGGCGTAGTGCAAGTATGCTTAATGCCGTATAGGGTACAGAATGCCTGAAATTGGTGACTTACAAAAGTCTTGCCATTATCAGTGTGTATCCATTGGCACTGGCCATACTCGCTGAAAATTCTCTCTTGTATCGTTTTGATAACAGTAGCGGATTTCTGATTCCGAACCGGAAAAGCGAATGGGAACTTTGTTGTACTATCTACACAGTAAGTACATATCGGTGTCCTCTTCTGCTTTCCTTTGATATCGGACCGATCAAATCTATGTGCAGCCGATGGAATGGCTCACATATCGGAAAGGTCTGCACCGGTGCTCGTACTTTATTTCCGCTTTTACTTTCCAGACACGGGATGCATTCTGCGATGTACTTTTCAACTGCAGTCACTAACCCCGGCCTCCAGAATCGGTCTCGGACTCGCTGTAGCGTCTTGTCCCGACCTAGGTGGCCTGCTAGCGGACTGTCGTGCAGCTCTTTGAATACATCTTTCTCAATCTTCTCTGGCAATACTACTTTTCGTTTACCGTCTTCACTGACTGTCAGCATTTCATCTTCGATTTTCATCTGCTCGTAGAACTTAACCATCTTCTTCAATCTCCGGATGCATTTTCTGGTAACTTCGGCTCACGCACTTTCTTCTGCTTCCAGTCCATCAAGGTTCTTATAGAAGGATCAGCATGCTGCGCTGAAGTCAGCTGCTCTTTCTTCAATGGAACCGAGAGGTAATCTGTCAGAAGCTTTCTGCACACTGTCTCTTCCTCTTCGAAATAGTCTCTTGCATCTTCATAGATGTCATCATCATCTTCGAACTGATCACTGGCATCTTCGTATTCATCATCTGCGAATTCGTCTTCGGAATCTGATTCATACTCTTCTGTGAAGTCGGTCTGGCAACTCTGATCTTTCACGCTGCTAGTCACGACTTGTTTCACAGCGCTGGTTTCTATTGTCATCTTAGGAATTTCGGCCTCATTCTCTTTGATCTTAGCATCTTTCTGTTCAACTGGTGGTTCCGAGGGTCGCCGTGACAATCCATCTGCGTTGGAATGTTTGGCTCCACTGCGGTGCTCAATATCGTATTGAAACTCACTCAGTCTTTCAATCCATCTTCCGAGAATTCCTTGGGCTTCGGTCTGGCGCAATAGCCATAGAATTGCCTTGTGGTCTGTGCGGGCCAGAAACCTTTTGCCAATTAGGTAAAATCGGAAGTGTTTCATGCCATCTACTAGCGCTAATAGCTCTTTTCTGGTAATCGGATATCTTTTCTCAGACTCTTTCATTGCTCTGAAGTAAGCAATGGTCTTTCAACCCCGTCCGATTGTATTTGACCCAGGCAAGCACCAATTCGGTCTTCGCTTGCGTCGGTGTCTAATACCATTCGAACATTTTCGTTCTCTGAGAATTCTGGGTACGCGAGTACTTCGGTCGATGTCATTCTCTGCTTCAACTGCTGGAAAGCCTCGTCATGCTTCTTGGTCCACTTTTCCCTAAAGTTTTGAATACCTTTCTTAGTTAATTGAAATAGCGGATGCGCTGCCTCTGCGTAATTCTTTACAAATCTGCAGTAGTAGTTACACAACCCCAAGAAGCTTCGCAGTTCTTTGACCTCTTTCGGCGTAGGCCATGACTGTATCGCTTCGATCTTAGCTGGGTCTGTTCTAATCCCTTCTCTTCCTACGATATGCCCTAAGTACTTTAGCTCTTTCTGAAACAAGTTGCACTTTTTTGGTCTTAATTTTAGTCCTGCTGAGATTAGTCTTTGAAATACTTCTTGCAGATGACCGAGATGATCTTCGAATTTCTCTGAGTATGTCACAATATCATCTATGTACGACATCGCGAATTTGTGCTGTATTCCCATCAGCACCAAATTCATGAGTCTCTGGAATGTACCAGGAGCGTTAGACAAGCCCTGTGCCATGACCTGATATTCGAACTGGCCTCTGGTAAGGGTGGAAAAGGCTGTCATAAATTTGTGCTCTTCTTTGATAGGTACCTGCCAGTATCCAGAGTTTAAATCTAGACTACTGAAGTACTTGCTTCCAGATAACTGAGCGAAAGTCTCTTGTATGTTCGGCAATGGATATGGGTAATAGTTCACTCTCGAGTTCAGGACCCTGAAGTCACTGACGATTCTTATGGATCCATCCTTCTTAGGAACTATCACTAGCGGCGTTGAATAAGTACTATAGCATGGTCGGATCAGGTTCTTAGCAAGCATGTCGTCAAGTTGCTCATCTACTTGCTTTTGCAGATGTGGTGGAATTCTGCGTGTTGGAATCCTGACCGGTGTGGTATCTTTTAGAGATATTTCATGAGTCACAAGATGGGTGAGACCCATGTCTTGGTTGGTCTGCGAAAATGCTTCCTTGTTCTTCTTTAGCAAATCGATCACTAGTCCTTTCTGTTCTGATGTTAGCTCTTCTCCTAAATCGATCTCGTTTATCCAGCTGTACTCACTCTCTTCACTCTTCACTGTCCTAATTGCATCATCTGAACTGGCTTGACCTTTGCTGTTAATAGAGTAGGCCAGGCCTCCTGGCTTCAAGGGTTTGGCCACTCCAATCAGCGTAGATCTTGTCAGTCTGATATCGTCATTCTGTCGATTGATTATTTCCACTACTCCTGTTCCATCGTTCATGGTCACTAGAGTAGGAATCATCTCTAAGGAATTTCTCTTCGTAGTCACTTGGCCTCCAATGGTGTCAATGACCATTGGCGTTCCATAGTTAGCTTCTGATCCTTTAGTCATTCTAATTGGAATTCGAAGAGCGCTATTCGCTGGTATAGTCACGCTGTTATGGCTGTAATTCGGCAAACCCGTACGGGTAATTTTGTAAACTGAATTGGGATGCAGGTCCTTCTTTTAATACAAGCATTCCTCTGGAAAGGCTGATGCTGTCGCAGAAGTTCATGAAGAACTCCATCCCGAGTATGTCGTCACACTCGTGATTGCACAGCAGGAACTCTGTCTCAATCTCTATCTCTCCGAATCGTATTTTCGTTCTGACTTCTCCTTCAATTCGCACACTTGATCCGTCAAACGTAGTCACTCTTCTAGTAGTCAACTCAATTTCATCACTTCTGAACATCTTTTTCCAAGTACTCTTGCTTAGGAAATTATGTCCAGCTCCTGTGTCTAGCAAAGAAGTAGACCTTTCGGTTTCTTAGCATTCCATTGACGACTGCTTCTCGTCCTTTTCTCTCCGTATCTTCTTCGAATTCTTCTTCGAATGCTCATTCGGAATTACTGTACTTTGTACTTTATTATTCGGCCTACTGTGGCTAGGCAGACGCATGACTAGGTGCAAGCGGCATATGTACACGAGGTGCAAAATTTTTATTTGGTTTTCTGTGAAATTTATTGAATTCGGCATGCGTTCTGCTGTTACTATACTGTCTGGCATTACTTCGATACGCATTATTTACAAATTCAGAGGCCTGAAATTCGCGATAATTGTTGCTAGAGGGACGTGGCCTCGCAAAGCGGCCCTCGCTACTCAGTTTCCCTGCTGCTTCTGGTAGTCATCACTCGCTGACCGTTTGGCCTAGCGCTCTGGCAATTCCTCGCCATGTGGCCAAGCTTCCCGCAATTGTAGCAGGCTCGAGGCTGCTGCTGTTGCTGTGGCTGCCTGTTGAACTGAGGCTGACCGCGCCATACTGGCTGCTGCTGCTGCTGCTGCTGCGGCCGATATCTCGCTGCTGCGGCGGTCCAGCGACCTGAGCGTACGTTTGATATTGATTCTGCGGATGATACTGCTGACGGCTAGCTCTCTTCTCTTCCATCAGCTCCTCAATCGCCTTCTTCTGTTGCTCTAACTCTGCTCTCTGCTTCTTGATGATGTCCTCAAGCTTTCCTGATCTGCCTTCTGCTCACTCTCGCCTTCGCCTTTGGCCATTCTCATGTTGACATTCTTGTGAGACATGTTCCACGCAGCCTCCATCCTTCTTAGCATTCTTCTAGCCTCTTGTAAATTGCCTGGCTGCGCAAAGATTAGCTTCTCACGGGTCTCTGACGGAATTCTGATTCCCTTGATGAATTGCTCAACAATTTCTTCTTCCCTTTGCTCAACCGTCATATTCGGAAATGCACGCGATGCCAGCTCGATCAAACAGTCTGCGAAAGTCTCTACAGGCTCATTTCTGCCTTGCATTCTTCCACGAAACTCCTCTCTGAATTCTGCGGAACTACCGATTCTTCCGAATCGCTCAATCAGTCGCTCTTTGAACTCTTCGTATTCAAGATCCTCGGGCAGATTTAGGCGCTGTACCGCTGCGAATGCAGTGGACAGGTCCAGATTAGCTAGCAATTCCTGCTTCCTATGTTCCTCATCTATCCCTTCTACTTCACAGCGCTGATCGAAGGCTGTTAGCCAGATCCGAATGTCTTGCGTAGGTGTGAATTTCTGAATCTTAACGTGTCTCATCGGCCCTATCTCTAGTCGGTTTCGCAATTCTTCTGCCAGCATGGCGATGGCGTCATTAGCCTGATTCTGATTCATCTTTCTCTACGAAAAACTTTTCAAATTAATCTTCGGAATTCTTCTGAATCTAGTTTAAGAGTTCGCGCCGTTTCTCTAATCCACGCTGCCACCAGCTGTGACAGGCCTTTTGGCTCTGTCTTTCTAAACTTCTAACTATTAGTGTTTATTAAATATCCTACGAGCTGCCACCAAAGTTGTTACAGGCCTTTCACCTCTTACTTTATCAATTTTAATCCCACCGATTTGCCAACTACAGTTATCCTGATTATACTTGCTTTTACTCCCTAACTATTTCTTAGAATTTCATTTAAATATTTCTGGGTAGCGTTCTTAGTAGCGTTTCTGGTAGCGTTCTTAGTAGCGTTTCTGGTAGCTTATGGCTTGCTTTCTGGTAGCGTTCTAGTAGCTTATGGCCTGAGCGGTCTAGTACTGGTATATGTATTAGTGTATAGTCCTAATCGGGCGTTCACCGAGACTAGAGGGTCACGGCGCCTCTCTTGGTATATCTCCAAGAATTAGTCCCAATTCCCTTCTCTTAGCAAATTTCTTAGAATCGTTTCACAGGTTTTGCAAATAAATAAGTCGCTATTTAGCTCAAAGACTTTGAAATGGTTTAGATTGAACTGCTTATTCTGTTCGCAATTATTTGCTCACGAGTAAAAGACAGTTAGAGTATATTTGTCGCAAAACCGCTCCTATATATAGTGATTTTCCCCACATACGATTAAAACAAAAAAATAATTCTCCAATTTATTTCGCGCATTAAAACAAACTATTATTTGGCGTTCGCGTAGATTCAGTTTCTAAGAAAGATTCGAATATACAGTTATTACATTGAAAGAACATTCGAGTATACTATGATAAAGGCATAGCACTAGTACAACTTTCCTCCTCTATATATCAAATTTTGAACGAAATACTATATTATATGTATACAGTGAAAAATTGATATCGTAGGAAAATGCAGGTGAAAAGGTGCAAAGCAAGGTGCAGAAAACACAATTCAGTGCTAAAACAATTGGTGCATAAAATGGTTGTGATAGAACTATTATGTAGGTAAACCATTAAAGTGAGAACTATTATGGAAGCAAAACGAACTATTATAAAAGTATTATAAAAGGCAAAATTGTTATTAAAGGCAACGCAAAAGTTAGTTCACCTCAATAGTTCAGATAAACATGCAGGGCTCCGGGAGGTCGCGATAGTAGGGCCAGCCGACTTGAGCGAAAAACCATCGGTACTCTTCGTCGAGGACCGTCAGCGCTGGCGGCGGGTTGGCTCTTATAGCTCGCTGGAGGCGATAGGCGACGTCCTGGAGAACAGCGACAGCTTCCTGGTAACTGAATTGATCCCTCAGAAACTTCAGGTGTGTCCAAATTTGCGAGCATTGGGGGTAGCGCTGTCGGCTGTCGGATCGGTGGTACGCTACTTTCAGTGCGTATTGCTCAATGTGGAAGCGTAGCTTTTCCACCTCTGCTCCGCGAGTCTCCACAAGTTCTCGGACGATGCGATGAAAATCTCTCTGCGAATTCGATTGCTGCTGGCTCGGCTGTAGTGCTGATGGCTGGCTAGACTGCTGCGCTGATTGCAGGCTCGGCTGCAGCGCTGACTGCTGCGCTGATTGCAGGCTCGGCTGCGACGCTGGCTGCTGAGCTGGCGGTGTCGCAGCTGTCGATTTCTTCTGCCGTGGTGCCGGGGTCTTTCTCGATGATGGGGCAGCTGGCGGTGACACCAACTGCTGCGTTCGGCTTGATGTCGACGATCCTGGCGTGGCCTTGACAACATAGGAGCGCACGGGCGCAGCTGCCTGTGCTGCCACCAGGGCGGCGCGCTTCTGCTCGGGGCCTTCGACCCTCATTTGGCGGCAAGGCGATGAAGCTGGCGATGCTGGCCTTTTGCTGCTTACACCAGGCGCCTTTGGACGTGTTGCACATCGAAGCGGCGCCTCGTTTCGTCATTGGCTGGCTGGGCTCCATATCTCTGACAGGTCACCGATTAACTCTTGCAGATGTCGACTGAGTTATCATATGGTTCTCTTCGAATGACTCTTAGAATAGAAAGGAAGCTAGCAGTGAGCTATGGGATCTGTGGGGCCTGCGGGTGCTCGTATTTATAGGCTGGCGGGCCGAAAAACTGGACCTCTTCGAAGCACTCCCTCGCGCGTGGGGCGGGGCATGCCAGATTTGACAGATTTGACAACTAAATTTTTATGGATTTTCTATTTCTTTTTATAACTTTTTTTTTTTTTGATAGATTTTCTTGAGTAAAGTATCAAATTAAAGATCGCATTTTGTAGATTAATATGGTATTTACAGATTCGCTCTATGTACAGCATGTCAAATTTTATAAGCAGATAAGTAATTCTAATACGGAATTTTAACTATTTAACACTGTTTCTTATGGGAAATTGCTTACGTCATGATTTAAGGTGCTAAATATTCGCGTAGCGCCTTCGGGGCACAAATCCTGTCGCGCCTTCTCTTTCTCTCTTGCTGAGTCAGTCTCCTAAATTATACCTCTCTGTGTTAGCACGTTCCTCCTCTAACTCTAATGCTCCTTCTTCTTCTTCTGATGGCTCATCTGAGTCAGTCGCTCTCTCTGTATTCTCACTGTTCAATTCTTCATTTCCTTCGTTTTCACTCTGCGAATTCGGATCTGCGAATACTCTCCATTGAATTCTGTTTTCTTCGTCTGAGCTTTCCTCCTCTAAAATTTGAACTTCTGGAATTCTAACTTCTTTTTGTCTATGGCAAATTCTTTTCTTCGGCTTCGGCTGTTCTTCTTCTTAGTTGACACTGGTGCTGGTTTTAAATTATTATTAATTTCCTCTGGTAAATCAATTTCGGATTTCGGCACTGGAGTCAGATTATTTCTATGTACTAATAGTTTTTCTCCGCTCCTTTCGCCATTGATTTCTCTTTGCACACGGAAACTGTGTCTGATATCTTCGCAAGTACTCGATAGGCTGCTCTCTTCTTTCGATGAAACTTGTGGCTCTCCTCTTGGTGAAGTTGAGGGTTGTTGATGAGAGCGAGACAGCCAACTGGCACATTTTTAGGCTGACGATTCTCAACTTCGTCCTCTTGCCTTTTCTCTCGCACCTTTTCGAGTTGTCTTCGCACAATTGCTTTTGTCTCCTCGATTCTCTTCGCATGATCCAGCACATAACTAGGATAGTCTCGGTATAGTCTTGGCCTTTTCACAATGCTATCTATTGGCAAATCTGCTTCTCTCCCGAATAGTAAGTAGTGTGGTGTGAACCCAGTAGTTTGATTAACACTGGTTCGCACAGCTACCAAAGCGGCGGGTATGAGCAGATCCCAATCTGAATGATCCTTTTCAATCAAACAGGTTACAATCGATTTAATTTGCTTGTTAAATCTTTCGACAAGCCCGTTACTCTGAGCATGGTAAGGCGTAGTGCAAGTATGCTTAATGCCGTATAGGGTACAGAATGCCTGAAATTGGTGACTTACAAAAGTCTTGCCATTATCAGTGTGTATCCATTGGCACTGGCCATACTCGCTGAAAATTCTCTCTTGTATCGTTTTGATAACAGTAGCGGATTTCTGATTCCGAACCGGAAAAGCGAATGGGAACTTCGTTGTACTATCTACAACAGTAAGTACATATCGGTGTCCTCTTCTGCTTTCCTTTGATATCGGACCGATCAAATCTATGTGCAGCCGATGGAATGGCTCACATATCGGAAAGGTCTGCACCGGTGCTCGTACTTTATTTCCGCTTTTACTTTCCAGACACGGGATGCATTCTGCGATGTACTTTTCAACTGCAGTCACTAACCCCGGCCTCCAGAATCGGTCTCGGACTCGCTGTAGCGTCTTGTCCCGACCTAGGTGGCCTGCTAGCGGACTGTCGTGCAGCTCTTTGAATACATCTTTCTCAATCTTCTCTGGCAATACTACTTTTCGTTTACCGTCTTCACTGACTGTCAGCATTTCATCTTCGATTTTCATCTGCTCGTAGAACTTAACCATCTTCTTCAATTCTCCGGATGCATTTTCTGGTAACTTCGGCTCACGCACTTTCTTCTGCTTCCAGTCCATCAAGGTTCTTATAGAAGGATCAGCATGCTGCGCTGAAGTCAGCTGCTCTTTCTTCAATGGAACCGAGAGGTAATCTGTCAGAAGCTTTCTGCACACTGTCTCTTCCTCTTCGAAATAGTCTCTTGCATCTTCATAGATGTCATCATCATCTTCGAACTGATCACTGGCATCTTCGTATTCATCATCTGCGAATTCGTCTTCGGAATCTGATTCATACTCTTCTGTGAAGTCGGTCTGGCAACTCTGATCTTTCACGCTGCTAGTCACGACTTGTTTCACAGCGCTGGTTTCTATTGTCATCTTAGGAATTTCGGCCTCATTCTCTTTGATCTTAGCATCTTTCTGTTCAACTGGTGGTTCCGAGGGTCGCCGTGACAATCCATCTGCGTTGGAATGTTTGGCTCCACTGCGGTGCTCAATATCGTATTGAAACTCACTCAGTCTTTCAATCCATCTTCCGAGAATTCCTTGGGCTTCGGTCTGGCGCAATAGCCATAGAATTGCCTTGTGGTCTGTGCGGGCCAGAAACCTTTTGCCAATTAGGTAAAATCGGAAGTGTTTCATGCCATCTACTAGCGCTAATAGCTCTTTTCTGGTAATCGGATATCTTTTCTCAGACTCTTTCATTGCTCTGCTGAAGTAAGCAATGGGTCTTTCAACCCCGTCCGATTGTATTTGACCCAGGCAAGCACCAATTCGGTCTTCGCTTGCGTCGGTGTCTAATACCATTCGAACATTTTCGTTCTCTGAGAATTCTGGGTACGCGAGTACTTCGGTCGATGTCATTCTCTGCTTCAACTGCTGGAAAGCCTCGTCATGCTTCTTGGTCCACTTTTCCCTAAAGTTTTGAATACCTTTCTTAGTTAATTGAAATAGCGGATGCGCTGCCTCTGCGTAATTCTTTACAAATCTGCAGTAGTAGTTACACAACCCCAAGAAGCTTCGCAGTTCTTTGACCTCTTTCGGCGTAGGCCATGACTGTATCGCTTCGATCTTAGCTGGGTCTGTTCTAATCCCTTCTCTTCCTACGATATGCCCTAAGTACTTTAGCTCTTTCTGAAACAAGTTGCACTTTTTTGGTCTTAATTTTAGTCCTGCTGAGATTAGTCTTTGAAATACTTCTTGCAGATGACCGAGATGATCTTCGAATTTCTCTGAGTATGTCACAATATCATCTATGTACGACATCGCGAATTTGTGCTGTATTCCCATCAGCACCAAATTCATGAGTCTCTGGAATGTACCAGGAGCGTTAGACAAGCCCTGTGCCATGACCTGATATTCGAACTGGCCTCTGGTAAGGGTGGAAAAGGCTGTCATAAATTTGTGCTCTTCTTTGATAGGTACCTGCCAGTATCCAGAGTTTAAATCTAGACTACTGAAGTACTTGCTTCCAGATAACTGAGCGAAAGTCTCTTGTATGTTCGGCAATGGATATGGGTAATAGTTCACTCTCGAGTTCAGGACCCTGAAGTCACTGACGATTCTTATGGATCCATCCTTCTTAGGAACTATCACTAGCGGCGTTGAATAAGTACTATAGCATGGTCGGATCAGGTTCTTAGCAAGCATGTCGTCAAGTTGCTCATCTACTTGCTTTTGCAGATGTGGTGGAATTCTGCGTGTTGGAATCCTGACCGGTGTGGTATCTTTTAGAGATATTTCATGAGTCACAAGATGGGTGAGACCCATGTCTTGGTTGGTCTGCGAAAATGCTTCCTTGTTCTTCTTTAGCAAATCGATCACTAGTCCTTTCTGTTCTGATGTTAGCTCTTCTCCTAAATCGATCTCGTTTATCCAGCTGTACTCACTCTCTTCACTCTTCACTGTCCTAATTGCATCATCTGAACTGGCTTGACCTTTGCTGTTAATAGAGTAGGCCAGGCCTCCTGGCTTCAAGGGTTTGGCCACTCCAATCAGCGTAGATCTTGTCAGTCTGATATCGTCATTCTGTCGATTGATTATTTCCACTACTCCTGTTCCATCGTTCATGGTCACTAGAGTAGGAATCATCTCTAAGGAATTTCTCTTCGTAGTCACTTGGCCTCCAATGGTGTCAATGACCATTGGCGTTCCATAGTTAGCTTCTGATCCTTTAGTCATTCTAATTGGAATTCGAAGAGCGCTATTCGCTGGTATAGTCACGCTGTTATGGCTGTAAATTCGGCAAACCCGTACGGGTAATTTTGTAAACTGAATTGGGATGCAGGTCCCTTCTTTTAATACAAGCATTCCTCTGGAAAGGCTGATGCTGTCGCAGAAGTTCATGAAGAACTCCATCCCGAGTATGTCGTCACACTCGTGATTGCACAGCAGGAACTCTGTCTCAATCTCTATCTCTCCGAATCGTATTTTCGTTCTGACTTCTCCTTCAATTCGCACACTTGATCCGTCAAACGTAGTCACTCTTCTAGTAGTCAACTCAATTTCATCACTTCTGAACATCTTTTTCCAAGTACTCTTGCTTAGGAAATTATGTCCAGCTCCTGTGTCTAGCAGGAAGTAGACCTTTCGGTTTCTTAGCATTCCATTGACGACTGCTTCTCGTCCTTTTCTCTCCGTATCTTCTTCGAATTCTTTCTTCGAATGCTCATTCGGAATTACTGTACTTTGTACTTTATTATTCGGCCTACTGTGGCTGGCAGACGCATGACTAGGTGCAAGCGGCGTATGTACACGAGGTGCAAAATTTTTATTTGGTTTTCTGTGAAATTTATTGAATTCGGCATGCGTTCTGCTGTTACTATACTGTCTGGCATTACTTCGATACGCATTATTTACAAATTCAGAGGCCTGAAATTCGCGATAATTGTTGCTAGAGGGACGTGGCCTCGCAAAGCGGCCCTCGCTACTCAGTTTCCCTGCTGCTTCTGGTAGTTCACCACTCGCTGACCGTTTGGCCTAGCGCTCTGGCAATTCCTCGCCATGTGGCCAAGCTTCCCGCAATTGTAGCAGGCTCGAGGCTGCTGCTGTTGCTGTGGCTGCCTGTTGAACTGAGGCTGACCGCGCCATACTGGCTGCTGCTGCTGCTGCTGCTGCGGCCGATATCTCGGCTGCTGCGGCGGTCCAGCGACCTGAGCGTACGTTTGATATTGATTCTGCGGATGATACTGCTGACGGCTAGCTCTCTTCTCTTCCATCAGCTCCTCAATCGCCTTCTTCTGTTGCTCTAACTCTGCTCTCTGCTTCTTGATGATGTCCTCAAGCTTCTCCTGATCTGCCTTCTGCTCACTCTCGCCTTCGCCTTTGGCCATTCTCATGTTGACATTCTTGTGAGACATGTTCCACGCAGCCTCCATCCTTCTTAGCATTCTTCTAGCCTCTTGTAAATTGCCTGGCTGCGCAAAGATTAGCTTCTCACGGGTCTCTGACGGAATTCTGATTCCCTTGATGAATTGCTCAACAATTTCTTCTTCCCTTTGCTCAACCGTCATATTCGGAAATGCACGCGATGCCAGCTCGATCAAACAGTCTGCGAAAGTCTCTACAGGCTCATTTCTGCCTTGCATTCTTCCACGAAACTCCTCTCTGAATTCTGCGGAACTACCGATTCTTCCGAATCGCTCAATCAGTCGCTCTTTGAACTCTTCGTATTCAAGATCCTCGGGCAGATTTAGGCGCTGTACCGCTGCGAATGCAGTGGACAGGTCCAGATTAGCTAGCAATTCCTGCTTCCTATGTTCCTCATCTATCCCTTCTACTTCACAGCGCTGATCGAAGGCTGTTAGCCAGATCCGAATGTCTTGCGTAGGTGTGAATTTCTGAATCTTAACGTGTCTCATCGGCCCTATCTCTAGTCGGTTTCGCAATTCTTCTGCCAGCATGGCGATGGCGTCATTAGCCTGATTCTGATTCATCTTTTCTCTACGAAAAACTTTTCAAATTAATCTTCGGAATTCTTCTGAATCTAGCTTTAAGAGTTCGCGCCGTTTCTCTAATCCCACCGCTGCCACCAGCTGTGACAGGCCTTTTGGCTCTGTCTTTCTAAACTTCTAACTATTAGTGTTTATTAAATATCCTACGAGCTGCCACCAAAGTTGTTACAGGCCTTTCACCTCTTACTTTATCAATTTTAATCCCACCGATTTGCCAACTACAGTTATCCTGATTATACTTGCTTTTACTCCCTAACTATTTCTTAGAATTTCATTTAAATATTTCTGGGTAGCGTTCTTAGTAGCGTTTCTGGTAGCGTTCTTAGTAGCGTTTCTGGTAGCTTATGGCTTGCTTTCTGGTAGCGTTCTAGTAGCTTATGGCCTGAGCGGTCTAGTACTGGTATATGTATTAGTGTATAGTCCTAATCGGGCGTTCACCGAGACTAGAGGGTCACGGCGCCTCTCTTGGTATATCTCCAAGAATTAGTCCCAATTCCCTTCTCTTAGCAAATTTCTTAGAATCGTTTCACAGGTTTTGCAAATAAATAAGTCGCTATTTAGCTCAAAGACTTTGAAATGGTTTAGATTGAACTGCTTATTCTGTTCGCAATTATTTGCTCACGGGTAAAAGACAGTTAGAGTATATTTGTCGCAAAACCGCTCCTATATATAGTGATTTTCCCCACATACGATTAAAACAAAAAAATAATTCTCCAATTTAATTCGCGCATTAAAACAAACTATTATTTGGCGTTCGCGTAGATTCAGTTTCTAAGAAAGATTCGAATATACAGTTATTACATTGAAAGAACATTCGAGTATACTATGATAAAGGCATAGCACTAGTACATTTTAATAGAATTTTTGTAAATCAACTTTTTTAGTGTACTTAAATTGGTTGCTATTAGTTTCTTAGTACATGAATATTCTTGAACTTTTATCTATTATAAGCTTAAAATCCATTGGTTTTAAGGCTATAAATTTTATATAAATTCTACATTCTTCAATGTTAAATAATATCTTGACAAAGATGTCCTAATAGTGCATAGCAGAATCTAAAGCAATCCAAAATTCATGTTGCAGGACTCGCCAGTAACTTGTAACTATGGGCTGCTTTCTGTCTAGGCCTGTCACTGGCGAGAAGCCTCCACTGCTTGACTATTACCAGCAGCAGCAGCAACAACTATTGCAATATCACCAGCAGCAGCAGCAGCAGCAGCAGATGCAGTATGAACAGCAGCACTACAAATACCAGCAGTTCCAACAGCATCAACAGCAGCAGCATCATCAGGCAACTGCCTGGCAGGTGGGTGCCGCCACCCCGGTGACCAGAATCCGATGCCGCCTGCCGCAGCCGCACTCGGTGGAGCAGCTGCCGCCGCCGCCGCCTCCAGCCAGACGTCAGAGCCAGCTGGTAGCGAGGGCCCTGTTCGCCTACAAGGCGCAACATCAGGACGACCTGGCGTTTTGCGTCGGCGACAAACTGGAGATCCTTAGTGGCGGCACCCGGCAGCCCTGGTGGTTCGCTAGGTAGAACTGATTCAGTATATGCGCTCGTAGGTGTCACTGAAGAGGGGCAATCTTAGGTATCCTATTCCAATGGGAATCTCATGTTTGCTTTGCCCAAAAGGAGCAACCCAGGAACACAACAGTTTTACAATCATGTAATGCCCACAGCCCTCCTGCAGTTACTATTACCAATATTATTGCGGGTTTGAATCATATAACAACGCTGACTTCCTGAGCAAGAAGGTACTACTAGCTCTTCTCCTCCTATACTCCAGGCTACTACCTGAGTTTCGTCCACTTCTGCCCCGTTTTTGAGTGGATGTCACTTTCTTATCTACAGTGTTCCCTGCTTAGACCTTGTCTCCTTAAAGCCTTCACTTTCCAGCATCTCTTCTATCTTGTTGAGGGTTTTTAATCGAACGCTCGAATTCTCTGTTGCCAGGCACTCGGCTACCGGTCTCACAGGCTACGTGCCCGGCAGTCACCTGCAATTGGAGTCGGACGATCGGGCCAGTTCCTTGGCCGCCTGGTTCGAGGTCAGCCGTCGGGACGCTGATCGGCACCTCCTGCTGCCCGGAAATCCAAGCGGCACCTACATATTGCGGCCCAGCTCGCAGGTGAGGGATGAAAAGGCTCAGCTGTCGGCGGCGTCTCGGAGTGGCACTGGGGAGGTCCGCGTACTCATGTAGCGGAAACAGTCGTGAAAAAAGACTTCTGATTGATTGGAGCAGCAATTTAGAAGGCATTTCATAGCCTTAGAAGTATATTAGTTCTTTCATAGAGTTTCGACTTGTAGCCTAGTGGTTGAGCGTTGGACTCACGAGTGAAAGGTCTGGGTTTCGATTCTCTACCCGCTGGGAACAATTTGGGTAAGACACTCAACTCTGCATTAAAATGGGTGCCAGCATTAGCTAGAGTAGTTGAGGATGCGTGTGGCGACCCCCCAGTCCTTCGATTGAACAGCCGTACGCAGCCATCAGACGCGCCCCGCAATAATGTATACGTCTAAGCTGTCGGTTGCGCATCTGCCCATTAGGGCAGGTGTAGTTAATTATTAATTATTGTCATTAGGTTTGAAAAAAACCCTGAACGGGCTAAAACTCCTAGTCCGTGCCATAATTATAATGCTATGCATTGCTTTACGTAGTTTGGGAACGGACCAGCTCAGCGGTAAACGTGTCCGACTCTCGCGCCACGACTCCTGGTTTGATTCCCTATGTGGTCAAAATTCATTATTGGCTTGTACGCAATAACTGGCCAGGAGTTGTCCTGCGATTCACACCCATGAGAGAATAAAGTCAAGGTCGCTGCATAACCCTATAGTACTCGTACGCTATAGAAGCGTACAATATTGGCGCGTTTGCATGTTCTCAGGAGTCAGAGAAATGGCCTTGGTTGTTGGACGATGTCGCCGAAGGCGTTGCTCTTGTGAATAACTTTACGTTTTATTTAAGTAAAACAGACAAGAACTTCTTTGATATGGGACGGTGGTATTTTTCGAAGGAGTTATTTATTGAAAGTTCACCAGGACTTTTGTGGTTCGCTTCCAGTTCATTTTTAGAAGACCTTGTTTTACCTTTTTCTACAGGGCCAATACGCTCTCAGTGTCCGCGTCAAGGACCCCAATCTGGACCGGAACTTCCTGGTGCGCCACTTTCGCATCCGGTGCACAGACGCTGGCGGTTATTACATAGCGCCTCGAGTCACCTTCCCAACACTGCGCGACCTGCTCGCCCACTACTCGGAGGTTGAAGACATCGGCGGCATCGGCTGTCGGCTAACCGCGCCCTGTCCGCGCGCCTATAAGCCGCCGGTGCAATTCCGCGACGTTGAGGTCAACAGGGCCTGCGTCCGGCTTGGAGGCCGGCTGGGCGGAGGCTCCTTTGGCGAGGTGTATCTGGCCAGGTAGGCGCTTTTGAGTCAACTCCATGAGCCGTTGGGTTCTTCTGTCATGGGTATTCTTCTGCTGACCCATCATGGAGCTCTTCTGCTCACCCATCATGGAATTCTTCTGCTCACCAATCATGGAATTCTTCTGCTCACCAATCACTGAATTCTTCTGCTCACCAATCATGAAGTTCTTCTGCTCACCAATCATGGATTTATGCTCACCAATTATGTACTTATGCTCACCAATCATGGAGTTCTGCTCACCAATCATGGAGTTCTGCTCACCAATCATGGGGTTCTGCTCACGAATAATGAAATTCTTATGCTCACCAATCATCGAATTATTCTTCTCCTTAATCATGAGATTGACTTGAGTTCCAAAGACACGTAGGAGAGTTGAATTTTTAGTTGATCTTTCCCCCGCCACCAGATGGAACGACTGTCTTGACGTAGCCGTCAAAACGATGAAGCCGAACGCCACAGACGCCGAGCGCTTCATCTCGGAGGCGCGGATTCTGCACCGGCTGAACCATCCCCGGGTTGTGCAATTGCTGGGAGTCTGCACGGACGGCGAGCCGCTCTACATCATCACCGAGCTCATGCCGGAGGGCGCTCTGCTTGATTTTCTTCGCCGAGAGGCCGGTTCGAGCCTGTGCTTTGACCAGCTAATAGACATGATGGCCCAGGTGGCCGACGGCATGGCCTACCTGGAGACCATGAACTTTGTGCACCGGGACCTGCGCGCGGCCAACATTCTGGTGGGGCAGAACCGCTGGCTCAAAGTGGCCGACTTCGGCCTCGCTCGCATCATGGACGCGGCCGGGTCAGCCACGGCTGGCGCCAAATTTCCAATCCGATGGACGGCGCCGGAGGCGGCCGGCTGGCAGCGGGCGTTCAGCGTCAAATCGGACGTGTGGTCGTTCGGCGTCCTGATGTGGGAGATTGTCACCTACGGCCGGGTGCCGTACCCGGGCATGGCCAACCGGCAGGTGCTGCAGGCGGTGGCCGGCGGCTACCGGATGCCGAACCCGCACGACGGTAGCCGGATTCGCTGCGACCCGGGCGTCTACCTGATCATGAGCGACTGCTGGGCGGAGTGCCCGGCAAGCAGGCCGACATTTTCCTACCTGAAGGACGCTCTGGAGAACTACAGCGTGACAGCTGAGGCGCAGTACGTGCAGGAGAAGCTCTGAGTTCGGTTTCTACAGCTGTCAGAGGTCTGTTGAAAATCAAATGGGCAAGCTTCACAGGTGACAATCCCCGTTCTCACGATTGGCATAACTATCAAATGAAGTAAACACGGTTGCCTTTTACCAGGGCAGTCCTTGTAGGGCCCTTAAATTGTTCCTCTGTATAGAGGTTGTCTGTTAATTGTCACGGACAGTTGTGAGTTCTTTTGTTAGCACCTGAACAAATTTCTGCACTCTGAGCAGTTCAGCTCGGCGAGTTGTTGTTCTCTAGTCTATCGTTTATTTAATACCTCGGATGCTCATCCCATGCAGACTGTGGTACAAACTGATCCCAAATCCCAAAACTGTGTTACGCGATATCCCCATTTTTTACTAACGCTTTTTTCCTAGAATTTCTTCCCAGTTTACTTTGACAGCTTATTTATTATCAAAATACGGAATAATACGCTTCATTGCTTTCATATCTGTTTGTGCTTTTTTCATTTTTTGCTTTTATTGGCGTATTGTGATGCCATTATGCTGCTTTAAGTATACAATTCATTTTTCCAGAGCCCAGATCCAACCAAGGCCCTTATGTAGTTTGCATAGTTAGCTTAGCCTCAAACTGAGATTGGGGACTCGCCACCCCTCCCCAAGCTAAACACCCCTCCCCAAGCTAAACACCCCTCCCCAAGCTAAACACCCCTCCCCAAGCTAAACGCCTTTCCCCAAGCTAAACACCCCTCCCCAAGCTAAACACCTTTCCCCAAGCTAAACACCCCTCCCCAAGCTAAACACCCCTCCCCAAGCTAAACACCTTCCCCAAGCTAAACATCCCTCTCCAAGCTAAACACCCTTCCCAAGCTAAACACCCTTCCCCAAGCTAAACACCCCTCCCCAAGCTAAACACCTTTCCCCAAGCTAAACACCCCTCCCCAAGCTAAACACCTTCCCCAAGCTAAACATCCCTCTCCAAGCTAAACACCCTTCCCAAGCTAAACACCCCTCCCCAAGCTAAACACCCCTCCCCAAGCTAAACATCCCTCTCCAAGCTAAACACCCTTCCCAAGCTAAACACCCCTCCCCAAGCTAAACACCGTGGAATGTAAACACAGTGATTTTTTACTTGTTTTATCAATTAATACTTTGGCAAACTCTTCTAGTCATCATTTTTCACAGCAAATATATTCAGAATTTGCATTTACTAAGCTGTTTTACTGTACAGGATAAAACAGAAAACTGTGTTTGGTTATGCGTTTAATTTTCGAGTTACCACCGTTTCAACTTCGACGCTAGCTGCTCTCTTCGAAGGCTCTCTTTCGCTGCGTTTAATTTTGTTTCGGAGTGGGCTGTGTTTAGCACAGAGTCAAAGGCGTTGCTTACTCTTAGACTGGATTCATTAATGCTTTCTACTTGTATCGTTGCAAACTCCCTCCCCATTGCTGATGAAGTTTAGTTTGTTATATAAACAACTGCTCATATCTGCAGGCTATGACAGCTGCTTGTTATTGATTTTGTATCACCTAAATGCATATTAAATCACTTTGATTTATGAATGGCAAATACAAATTACACCAGGTCCACATAATTCAACTTTTTCTTTGACTTTATAACATAAATCTATTGCTCCTACCATTTGTATTTGGTCTGTGGTCAATCTTGGCTTCGTCTTCTTTCAAAATCTGCCACAATTGAGCCATAATAGCCAGCGAGAATAGGCAATCAAGGACGACCTAAGTAGGACCGGGGAACTTCGTTTCTTAGAAAATACCGTATTTGAAGGCTGGTTTTGCGCAAAAATTCCACTACAAAGATAAGAGCTTTTCATTTTTCGGCAAAAAATAGCGCTTAAATTTAAATTGTGAATGGCTGATTTATTGCTTTATGTAATTCTGTAAAGCTTTACTTATAAAAACAAATTATTCAAGCCAAAATCTTCCTTACATAGGAACTCACGTTCAGTCGACACACTGTGTGTATGGCATTCCCTTTGTCGTGCTAACTTAAAAAAAGCTCAAGCTCGAAATTTCACAAGCTCGAAACTTCACATCGTCGAAAATCCTGTCGGTCACACTTATAAGCTCAAAAAAACATGATATGTGAATCAATTATCCATAGGCTTACCAAACCTGATTTTAATTTGATTTTTCGGAGCGATAATTCCAGCCGAAATAACTTGCACTCAGAAAGGGCTGTTAGAAAAGCAACTAATAGAAACCAGAAACTTTCTTACTACTTCCAGAGATTGTGAAGTTTTTAGCTATTGTTTAGTAAAAGTAATCGACATTTTACTTTTCAACGATGTTAAGTTTCGAGTTTCTGAAGTTTCGAGTTTGTGAATGTTTGTGAGTTCGAGCTTGCAAAATATTCTCTGTTTTGACGATTTGAAATTTCGTACTTGTGACACGCCCCGATAGAATGTCAACTTTGCAGCTGCAGTTGCAGTAAAGAATGCAGCTTCTGTCTATGGTCAAAACACAAATGCTCGGGAAGCTGCATTTTTAGTTGCAACCACAGAGTCTATAATTACCTTGATGTGTCACTCCAGCATTCGCCAATGTTTTAGCGGCCGTCCCCGAGGCCCCAAAAACCCAGGGGTTAGGGCCACACACTAGCTGCTGCTAATGTCTTGAGAGCAGCAGAAGCAACTGTCTATGGTCAAAACCCCGAGGTTTTCGCGCTGCAGCCAGGCCAGTGGCCCATCTAGGTAATATAATCTGTTGTTGCAACTGCAGCTGAAAATTTGGCATTCTGTCTTATGCTGGGTGTATTCTTTGTAGAAAACAGACATCCAGCGTTGAAAGCCTACAGAACAAATACAGTTTGGGCCATAGACAAAAGCAAATTTCTGACTGAGAAACTCGAGTGAGAGAAGCCATGGGCATGGATGAAGGAATAGAATTCATTAAGTATACAATTAAGGCCATGGCCATGGATTCCTTCATCCATGGCCATGGGGCATCTGAGCTTGAAATGTTAAACATGAAATGATTTGATTAGCATCAGTAGTGCTACAAATCTCAAATGTGATAACTTAACATCGAATTGAGAGACCAATTTTATAGCTCGTAAAGCATATATAACCGTCATTTTATTAGCCAACCGCTATGCGAGTCCGATATGGATTTCTTACAAGTCTATTCAAACAACTCTTAAGTGTTAAAA
>NIVC01000241.1:27500-97186 GCA_002269645.1 Macrostomum lignano
AAGTGCCTCAATCAATTAAACTCCTGAGACCGGACGGAATCCGCGGCCGCTTGCCAGTAGATGCAAGCGGAAAAGGCAAGCAGTTCAATAGGGAACAATGGGCCTTTTCCTAGCCTTCCGTAGTTTCGCTCCAGCAGCAGGCAGAACAATGAAGATGGAGTAGCCTTCGAAAGCTTGGCAATTCAAGCCAACTGCCATCCACAGAAAGCTCTTCACACACAGCTTTAACTGATTAGCTTAGCAAAATTGTTAAAGTGCGAAAGCAAAAGAGCTAATAAATAGGTAGTTACGTGGCTATGCAGGCCTTTAATCAATCAAACTCCCAGTAGACGGAGTGAACATGTCATGCCAGACAACTCGCAAAGCCTTCTGAACAAACAAGTCAACGCTGGATAGATAGACATAAAAATTCCTTGAATATTTTGCAATATCTTCACAAGCCAAAATTCACGGTTAATCTAAATACGGTGAAAAGCTCAACCGGTAATTACTTTCATCCCTCTGATTTCATCACGGATGTGACGTCACTCACAATCAGGGGATTTCTGACGCGATGTTTTAGCTGTAATCGCGAGTGTTGGGGTCCTGATAATATCGTAGCTTCTTCGAATAGTGGCCATTGTGAAGTTGAGCTCTGGCAGTCGTATAAGGGTCAGTTACCGTTAGTCTACGACCTTGAATATTCGTTGATAATTAGAATTTTATAAACTATAGGAAACAAATGTTTACGGAATAAAATGACACGCACTGCTGCTTGCATGAATGCTCTGATTGATACCTCATTAGAAGCTATTCGTAAGAAGACTTAAAGGAAGTCAACAAAAGATTTAGCCGCCGCATAAAGCAGGAAACGATTCAAATTTCTCGACTCGCCATGGCAAAATCGCCAGTCGGGAGGAGGCTTTGTGGCGCCTGAGGAAAGCGGAAGCAAGCAAAAGCTAGGGACGCAGCCCTACCAGAGCGGAAACGGAAGGACCAGCCATTCAGCATTTGAGCTCGGGCGCTGCTCACTGCAGCTACCGGCCTATTGGACCTGCCGCGGAGCACCCCCGCCAGATTGCAGCTCAAATCTTGGCAGTAAAATAAGCACGAGCTCGTAGCCAGAGTATTTGAGACGCAATTTTTCCGGATCCTGTCAGAACATTAGCTTGAAATCAACGATGCTGCCGTCTCGGTCCGACCAGCCGCTTGTGGTTGCGGCTGCCAGCTCAAATCACGTGAGTCTGTCCGCCCCCGGCCTTTGTTCCATTGTTGCACTAACAGACCTGTCAGTCTGGAAAGGGAAACGGGCATCACGAATTCTTCCACGTAGAATTTTTGAGGTCCTGTTTGCCTGGCCATGGCGAACTGAAAACAGGCCAAGAATTGAGATATTGTGCTTCCTGCTGGCTTTGAAGTAGTCACGAACTGCTGGCAGTGCTGCAGTGCTATCTATCTATCTATCTATCTATCTATCTATCTATCTATCTATCTATCTATCTATCTATCTATCTATCTATCTATCTATCTATCTATCTATCTATCTATCTATCTATCTATCTATCTATCTATCTATCTATCTATCTATCTATCTATCTATCTATCTATCTATCTATCTATCTATCTATCTATCTATCTATCTATCTATCTATCTATCTATCTATCTATCTATCTATCTATCTATCTATCTATCTATCTATCTATCTATCTATCTATCTATCTATCTATCTATCTATCTATCTATCTATCTATCTATCTATCTATCTATCTATCTATCTATCTATCTATCTATCATGTTTTATAAGTGTAATTATTGAAAAAGTTTTTCTATAAATCCATTTCATCCCTCTATATGCTACTAAATCGCCTCAAAAAGTAGTATGGTGTAATCATGGTGGTCTAAGTTTACTTTAAAAGTTAAAGCACTGACGCCCAAGGCAAACTCTCAATCAATGCTTTTGAAAGCCAATTCAAACGGAGTCGAATTTCGGCTCGGGATACACAAGACTCCAGCTTTTTTGACAAGACTCCAGATTGTGTTTCACCATGCGGTCCCAGCTTTATACACACACGCGCACAGACCAGAACCCGCTCCGACATCTCAAGCAGGACCTTCTGGCGCCACCCGAAACGCCCCAGCAGCACGAGAGGCGGCACTCTGACCACGTCCTCTACCGCAGCGGGCCGGCGGGAGGGCAGCCGGTCAGGTGCAACCAGGCGCCCAGCATGCCCAGGATAAGGATCACGTACAGCCGTAGCAGAGAGCGGTGAGCTGCAGCTGGGGACCACTTGGGGAACTGAGGGGACTGGGGAACTGAGGGAGTGGGGAACTGAGGGGAGTAGGGAACTGAGGCGAGTGGGGAACTGAGGGGAGTGGGGAACTGAGGGAGTGGGGAATTGAGGGAGTGGGGAACTGAGGGAGTGGGGAACTGAGTGGAGTGGGGAACTGAGGGGAGTAGGGAACTGAGGGAAGGGGGGAACTGAGGGAAGGGGGGAACTGAGGGAAGTGGGGAACTGAGGGAAGGGGGAACTGAGGGAAGGGGGGAACTGAGGGAGTGGGGAACTGAGGGAGTGGGGAACTGAGGGAGTGGGGAACTGAGGGAGTGGGGAACTGAGGAGAGGGCGGAACTGAGGGAGTGGGGAACTGAGGGAAGTGGGGAACTGAGGGAAGGGGGAACTGAGGGAAGGGGGGAACTGAGGGAGTGGGGAACTGAGGCGAGTGGGGAACTGAGGGAGTGGGGAACTGAGGGAGTGGGGAACTGAGGAGAGGGCGGAACTGAGGGAGTGGGGAACTGAGGAGAGGGCGGAACTGAGGGAGTGGGGAACTGAGGATTTTTTAAGGGAACTGGGAGCTGAAGAACTGAGAGAGACCGTGTAAAGAAATGCAGACAAATTTTGGCAAAATTTCCGGACCCAAAGCCACCCCGCCGATCTGAATTATTGATGTGGGCAGTTCTATGTAGCATAAATAAGCGGTTCTGTAGCTGGCGATAAGATCGGCCAGAGATTGCTGTGTTTGTCCCAGCCGATTCATAATTCACTAGCATCACCAGGTGCAAAAATTAACACTTAGTTGCAGAGAACAGGTACAATCGGAGCAGTTGCTTCCATTGCTTTTTTCTTGCCAAATTTCTATCATTTCTTCCTCTCAAATGGCAAGTTTTGATGCTTTTTCCTTTCCTGACTCCAGTACTGCCTTCAGTACACCGTCTCCAGTACTGCCTTCAGTGCATGTACACGAAGTCCAGTACTGTCAGAACTTTAATCCCTAATCTTAAGCCTCCCACGCATACAGTATCAACGTACTCGTAATTATCAGAAACCATTCGAGAAAATAGTTTTTGTTTTTCCTTAGTTACTTCGTAAACAAACTGTAACTCTGCGTCAAAAGAAACTGTGCTTTTTAAACTGTTCTACTCAACCGTCAACTCAGATTAGTCATCAAGAAAAGTAAAAGTGCAGCAGAGCCGGAGAATAGTCGAACCGGCTGAGTCTAGCGAGAGTTGGCCGCTGGCTCGCTGCTGGCTACAACGAAATTTTATGCTGCTGATAAGGCGCAGCGCAGCGGGGGGCCGCTTCATGCGTCACGGGAGGAAGACTATAGCGGGGTTGGACTCCTCATTTTCCTTGCCGAGTTCCCCCCGGCCCCCTTCGCGGTGCTCAGTGCTCGCGGCCTACTCTCCAAGCAAAACTGGGGCAGAGCAGGGCTCGGATTCATCGAGTGTCCGGACCGCCTTCCTCTGCTCCCTTTTATTCCTGTTCCTCTTTAGTTTCTCTCCTTTGAGAGCGCCCTGCTGATACGGCGGGTGGAGCTGGGTGGATGGGCGGGCCTCCTTGTACAGAAGCCAAATTCTAGCTAAGGCCGACCTGAAATCCAGGAAGCGAGTGATTTCCTTTCCGAACAATCATTGGCTGCCAGCTTATTAATAAATGTCTGAAAAAAACCATAAAGAAACTTAGGAACGGCTAAAGAACAAACCAAAGATTCCGAATTGCAAAAATGCCAGTCGATCACAAGCTGGAGCAGCAGCACTTGTGGAGCAGGCAGGATGATGAAGCGGCAGATGCTGACAAGCCGCAGTCTCACCGAACTTCGCTTCCGCCGCTGCCGGTGCCTCCCATTGTGCTGGACAGCGAGGCAGCCAGTGACAGCTGTGGCCTGTGCGAAAAGTGCGCCCTGTGCGGCGGCGGCGGTGGCGGCGGCTACGCCAGTCGGCACTTTTCCCACGGCGACGCCGAGGTGTGGCGCAGGCGGCGGCGCAACCTGCTGCGCATCTCCAAGTCGGACTGCTCATCGGCGGCGCCGGCCGGCAGAAGCAGCCATCGACGGCCTTGCCCGGCCAAGAGCTTCAGCTCAGCGTGAGTCCGCTTGGCCCAGGCCGCCCGTCCGGTGTCCAGCTGCACTTCAGAATAGAATTTTCCGCACCGTACTACTAAAAGTAGCATTCTGGGTAGCGAACATGTTTGGAATTAAATTATAAATGGAGTATTTCTCCGCTTTCTTCTACAAGCTCAATTGCTTTTTCTTTATTCGTCTCAGTTACACCGCAAACTGGCTACCTTAGACTGCTCAGAGAGACGGTACTGGCAGAAATTGAAATCCCAGCTCAGTTAACCCCAAAAATCGATCGCACCTGCTTCCTAGAAAGCGAGCAGCATCCCTAATTGCCTCTAAAGCAGCGCCATTCTTCTATTTCTGTTTTTTTCTTAATTTTCTGAGAAACCAGGAGAAAAACAGGTGCTTAGAGAACTTCCAGATCTTTGTGAAGCTAAGAGTTCAAATGGGAAATATTAGCCTGAAGGGTATTAGCAGAAGAGTACAGCTAAACTACTCACTCCAGCTACAAGCTTAGCAGTGCCAATAGAAAAAGGAAAGGAATGAAAAAGTTACTTTGGGAGTGCAAAAAGAGAGGCAGAGAGCAATTTACTTTCAGAAAAGTTCGTTTCCAAGAAAACATTCGAGATGAGCCGAGGATTCCAAGAAACAGGGGATCGGAAACTACAATTCTCAGGTGTTTTAAGCTCGGGAAGTACTTCTCACTTTTCCTAATGAGTTATTTTGGCAAGCAGCTAAACATGATTATTGAGCTCGCTCTGGTCAAACTAGGATCTGGACAAAAAGTGCAGCCGGACAAAGTGAGCAGTTTGAGCAGGTTGCCTCCAGACTGACTCTCGCCTCCATCTGGTCCGGGGAAGGACAACTTAACAAATCCCATTTATGCTCACTCCTAGCGCCTCCCGCATGCAGTCTCATTAGCCCCGCCTGCCTCATCCAATTTCAATCTCTTCCTCCATCAAGCCGCTGCCTGCCCGGCCCGGCACTGAAGCCGCGGTCAGTGGAATTCAATCTCCAATCGATCGGCTCCACCGGAGACCCGCTGCTCCGAATGCGCCTGGTTTTTTAGCTGTTAATTCTCAAGCTAGTGAGTAGCTCGGGCAATTAGACTATTAGGGACTGTGGGGTGCAGAGTTAATTTGACAAAGAGGTCAGGTGATTTGAAGCCTCTGTCTCACAATAGACCATGAAGATATAAACTGTAGAAATATGCCAAGCTTTGACCTGCCTCAGCCACGTACTAACCGCGGCCAAGGCTGCTTAACTTTCAGATACTGACAGCGAAGGCGCTGACCCAATTAGAGATGTCGAATTTCAGACAAGGGCATGACAGAACGACTTTCCACATTGCGGGAGAGCTGCTCACGAAACTGATCCCCTCTTAGGTTGAATGCAGCTTTAGTCGGTTAGTTCCTCATTTCATTCCAGATCCTCATTTCATTCCAGATCCTCATTTCATTCCAGATCCTCATTTCATTCCAGATCCTCATTTCATTCCAGATCCTCATTTCATTCCAGATCCTCATTTCATTCCAGATCCTCATTTCATTCCAGATCCTCATTTCATTCCAGATCCCCATTTCATTCCAGATCCTCATTTCATTCCAGATCCTCATTTCATTCCAGATCCTCATTTCATTCCAGATCCTCATTTCATTCCAGATCCTCATTTCATTCCAGATCCTCATTTCATTCCAGATCCTCATTTCATTCCAGATCCTCATTTCATTCCAGATCCCCATTTCATTCCAGATCCTCATTTCATTCCAGATCCTCATTTCATTCCAGATCCTCATTTCATTCCAGATCCTCATTTCATTCCAGATCCTCATTTCATTCCAGATCCTCATTTCATTCCAGATCCTCATTTCATTCCAGATCCTCATTTCATTCCAGATCCTCATTTCATTCCAGATCCTCATTTCATTCCAGATCCTCATTTCATTCCAGATCCCCATTTCATTCCAGATCCTCATTTCATTCCAGATCCTCATTTCATTCCAGATTTCAGATGGGTCCTCATTCCAGATGGGTCCTCATTCCAGATAGTTCTTCATTCTGCAGATTCTCATTCTGCAGTGACCTCTGCAGAAAAACCAAGGTGACAGCATGCAGGCATTTCTGAGCCCTTGATACAACAGTCCTCTGGCGAATTTTAGTGCTGGAGCTCTAAATAAATGTAGCCGCTCACGGAATCGGACTCGAGTACTTGAGCACGAGTGTTGAGCACGCTGAGCACAAACTGCAGCACACACACCGAAGTTCGCTATGGGGTTTGTTTAACTCTTAATTGTTAGACTATTCTTCCTCTCTCTGGTTTAATATCATTTCGGGGAAAATTACAGAGTTACCGCGCAGAAGGTAGGGAGGCAGGCCGACACCTGATCACGCACAGCAAACACAGGTGGCGACTCCGTTTGCTTCAAATCTGCGAGTTCCGGAGTAGGCTAGTACAGTGGGGAATCCGCCTACTGCTCACAGGGATTGCCGGTGCGCCAGGGGAATCGAGCTGCGTCAGTTTCCATATTTTCTGTGCTCCCAGTAGGTCTCCGCAACTTTCCTGCTCGAGCTTCACGGAAAGACCAGCTGCAGTGATAATTGATGAGGCACCACCTTGGGGATTCCTTTCCTCGCCTCCGGAACCAGGGAGTCTCTCCTGCTGCTCATATATTTCCCTTACATTGCACCTCTGAGAGACTGAGTGAGAGCGCTGGATGGAGAGATGAAGGGCCGGCAGAATTGCCAGACCCTCGATCTGCCTGCTTTTACTCACTGAATAAGTACTTGTCGTTGTGCACTTTTATTTGGCTTAATCGTCCGCCTTGCTCAACTTCTAGCGTCATGCTCCTTGAGTCCTCATTCTAGTTGGGTCCTCATTACAGATGGATCCTCATTCCACATGGGTCCTCATTCCAGATGGGTCCTCATTCCAGATGGGTCCTCATTCCAGATGGGTCCTCATTCCAGATAGGTCCTCATTCCAGATGGGTCCTCATACCAGACGGGTCCTCATTCCAGATGAGTCCTCATTCCAGATGGGTCCTCATTCCATATGGGTCCTCATTCCAGACGGGTCCTCATTCCAGATGGGTCCTCATTCCAGATGGGTCCTCATTCCAGATGGGTCCTTATTCCAGATGGGTCCTCATTCCAGACGGGTCCTCATTCCAGATGGGTCCTCATTCCAGATGGGTCCTCATTCCAGATGAGTCCTCATTCCAGATGGGTCCTCATTCCAGATGGGTCCTCATTACAGATGGGTCCTCATTCCAGATGGGTCCTCATTCCAGATGGGTCCTCATTCCAGATGGGTCCTCATTCCAGATGGGTCCTCATTCCAGATGGGTCCTCATTCCAGATAGGTCCTCATTCCAGATGGGTCCTCATACCAGACGGGTCCTCATTCCAGATGGGTCCTCATTCCAGATGGGTCCTCATTCCATATGGGTCCTCATTCCAGACGGGTCCTCATTCCAGATGGGTCCTCATTCCAGATGGGTCCTCATTCCAGATGGGTCCTCATTCCAGATGGGTCCTCATTCCAGACGGGTCCTCATTCCAGATGGGTCCTCATTCCAGATGGGTCCTCATTCCAGATGAGTCCTCATTCCAGATGGGTCCTCATTCCAGATGGGTCCTCATTCCAGATGGGTCCTCATTCCAGATGGGTCCTCATTCCAGATGGGTCCTCATTCTAGATGGGTCCTCATTCCAGATGGGTCCTCATTCTAGATGGGTCCTCATTCCAGATGGGTCCTCATTCCAGATGGGTCCTCATTCTAGATGGGTCCTCATTCCAGATAGGTCCTCATTCCAGATGGGTCCTCATTCCAGATGGGTCCTCATTCCAGATGGGTCCTCATTCCAGATGGGTCCTCATTCTAGATGGGTCCTCATTCTAGATGGATCCTCATTCTAGATGGGTCCTCATTCCAGATGGGTCCTCATTCTAGATGGGTCCTCATTCCAGATGGGTCCTCATTCTAGATGGATCCTCATTCTAGATGGATCCTCATTCCAGATGGGTCCTCATTCCAGATGGGTCCTCATTCCAGATGGGTCCTCATTCCAGATGGGTCCTCATTCTAGATGGGTCCTCATTCTAGATGGATCCTCATTCTAGATGGGTTTATACTAATTTAAACCCCAGATTTCTAAGCAAAACTTCAAAACTTCTTCCAAGATTTGATTAAACTCGCCCCAGAATGACCATTAAGGGAGCTCCACATTGCATAAATTTAATAGTTTCATTTTACAACCCCAGGACCAAAGCTCGGCCCTCTGTTCCACAGTCGTGAATTTTTATTTCCTTCTGCATCCCCTAGAAGAAGCTCGCTGCCCCATCGCCAGTTTTTCCACGCATGCTTGAATTCGCGCGTGTTCGGCCATCGATAGCGCAGCTATTGCAGAATTTGTGCTGCTATGATGGGGAGCAGGAGGATGGGAATTTTTTCCACCGCCTTCTTCTTCTTCCCGTTTTTGCCGGAATCCCCTAAGCGCCGGTGCGGCACCGGCTTTCAGAAGCGGGTGAGTTGGGGGGGGCAGAGTCGAAAGGCGGCTCCCAGCCCATGCTGTGAGCTCAGTCAGGCAAAACAAAACACAAAAATCGGCAGCGGCCTCGCGGTCGCAGGATATCTTTCCCGCCCCGGCTCTCTCCTCTCTTCCCTGCCCCCGCTGCTCTTGGCTGGCCACTCATTCGCCCGTCCAGTGCTCAGCCAGGCTGCCCGCACGCTCCAATGCCGTTAAGCACTTGTGCAGCGGGCCAAAGAGTGACGAAGGCTTGAAAATGGGGCAAGCGGCTGAGTTTAAAAAAAAACTAACTTTCAGCCACCCTTATGCCAGACTCTTTCGCCGGAGGATGGGTTCCGTCGAGGCTTAAGTCTATAATCTCCGCTCCCGGGTCGCCGCCAGTCAACTCCAGTTGTTTTCTCTTTCCTGTTTTGCCCGGCCCCAAACCAGCTGGTTGATCTTTATTGAGAGAGAAAGTCGCCGCAACGCAACCATGGCCCGTTTGCAAGTGCCTACTGTGCTAGTCAGCCAGCAGGACGAAGAGAGCTTCGGCGATCTGGGCGAACTGCGCAACTTTTCAGCCAGGCACCGGTGCCGCAGGCACACCCTGGCGATGTGAGTGCGAGCCGCTTCGTTTAAAATGCTACGCATCAACATTTTTGGGAACGAGAGAAATCAGCGACAGTCGGGCCATAGACAAAACAATAGGAGGACAGAGCTGTGGAGGGTAGTAGCTCCAGTGAGAGACGGGCCATAGACACAGCGATGGTAAGGGTAGTAGCGTCAGTGAGAGTCGGGCCATAGACACAGCGATGGTAAGGGTAGTAGCGTCAGTGAGAGACGGGCCATAGACACAGCGATGGTAAGGGTAGTAGCGTCAGTGAGAGACGGGCCATAGACACAGCGATGGTAAGGGTAGTAGCGTCAGTGAGAGACGGGCCATAGACACAGCGATGGTAAGGGTAGTAGCGTCAGTGAGAGACGGGCCATAGACACAGCGATGGTAAGGGTAGTAGCGTCAGTGAGAGACGGGCCATAGACACAGCGATGGTAAGGGTAGTAGCGTCAGTGAGAGACGGGCCATAGACACAGCGATGGTAAGGGTAGTAGCGTCAGTGAGAGACGGGCCATAGACACAGCGATGGTAAGGGTAGTAGCGTCAGTGAGAGACGGGCCATAGATACAGCGATGGTAAGGGTAGTAGCGTCAGTGAGAGACGGGCCATAGACGCAGCATGGTAAGGGTAGTAGCGTCAGTGAGAGACGGGCCATAGACACAGCGATGGTAAGGGTAGTAGCGTCAGTGAGAGACGGGTCATAGACACAGCGATGGTAAGGGTAGTAGCGTCAGTGAGATAGTCTATATGTAGCATTAGGTCAGAGAATGGGGCAGTAAAATTTATTGCTTTGTCACCCTACCTTTTGATTGCACTGGCTTTTCAGTTAAAAAAAGGTGAATCTCGCTGCTAGTTGTTAGCTCGTACATTACATCGCTGGATTAATTAAACTGTACGCAGTTTCCCAGCCATATCACCGAGCTAATTTCGCTAATTGTGTCATAAAACTGTGGGTCCATCAGATGGAGGCAGTCATGTTATTTTCTGTCGCTAGTAATAGTACATATTTGGTGCTTCTTTTCAAGTGCTCACGGATCGCGTGCTAGGCTTCTTTCGCTACTCAAATTTTCTCCCCTCCGGGCGTCGCCGTCTCTGTGTTGCGGGCTTGACTGGATCAACACTTTCAAGCAGAAAATCTGATCGGAAAGGGAATCATGGAAGAGCTAAAAAATAAACTTCAGATTTCAATCGCGTGCCGGACTTGTTCTAGTTGGCTTCTCTGAGCCTTAAATAGGGGTGCCGTTTGTAAGCGGAACAACGCGTGCCGCAGGGCCTGTTTTGTACCTAAAATCTATTTTCTGCGACGCTAGCGCACAAACACTTCCCCCACAGTTCTTGGGTTGGACAACCCAGCGCATCAAACATTTCACTGACAGTCCTTGGATTGGACAACCCAGCGCATCAAACATTTCACTGACAGTCCTTGGATTGGACAACCCAGCGCATCAAACATTTCACTGACAGTCCTTGGATTGGACAACCCAGCGCATCAAACATTTCACTGACAGTCCTTGGATTGGACAACCCAGCGCATCAAACATTTCACTCACAGTCCTTGGATTGGACAACCCAGCGCATCAAACATTTCACTGACAGTCCTTGGATTGGACAACCCAGCGCATCAAACATTTCACTGACAGTCCTTGGATTGGACAACCCAGCGCATCAAACATTTCACTGACAGTCCTTGGATTGGACAACCCAGCGCATCAAACATTTCACTGACAGTCCTTGGATTGGACAACCCAGCGCATCAAACATTTCACTGACAGTCCTTGGATTGGACAACCCAGCGCATCAAACATTTCACTCACAGTCCTTGGATTGGACAACCCAGCGCATCAAACACTTCACCTACGGTCCTTGGGTTGGATAACCCCAGCGCATCAAAAACAGTCCTTGGATTTGACAACACCAGCGCATCAAACACTTCACGCTCGGTCCTTTTGCTGGACAACACCAGCGCATCAAACACTTCACGCTCGGTCCTTTTGCTGGACAACACCAGCGCATCAAACACTTCTCCCACAGTCCTTGGATTGAACAAAACCAGCGCATCAAACACTTCTCCCACAGTCCTTGGATTTAACAACCCCAGCGCATCAAAAATTTCACTCACAGTCCTTGGATTTGACAACCCCAGCACATCAAACACTTCACGCACGGTCCTTTTGCTGGACAAAACCAGCGCATCAAACACTTCACCCACAGTCCAAGGGCTTTAGCGTTGGATGCGTTAACGCTCAGCTACCTATCCCTAGTAACTAGCACTAAGGCTCTAGTAACGTCTTAACAAGAACACCAAGCTCAAATTCAATAGCTTGAACAAAATAATTTTGACATCAGTTCTACAGTTACAGCTTCTATGCTACATGGACTTCAGAGAAAGTAAATCAAAGTTCAGGGTCTTCGAGTATCACCCTGGGGTTGCCAGTCAATTGCTGTGAGTGAGCACTCATAGAATCTCTGAAGATAGATTCTAGTGCCGGTAGATGTGGCTGAAGCGGCAATGAGATTGAATACAGTGCCACGCACGCAAAGTGCAATCAAGTCGCGCCAGAAAGGCGAATTCGATTTAGTCGGATGTTGATCTCTTCCCCGGCCAGGTCCCCTCCACGCTGGCACTGCAGAACGAGTGGGAACTGCGCCCAATCAACGGTAGTCTTGTTCGGTGCCGAGAGCACTTTAGATCCTCTTAGCGTGGAGAAAGAAGGTAGCTTTACTTCTTCCCAAGTTTCCCAGCTCCCTTTGAGAAACTGGTCAGTAAAGTGATATTTGCGACGTTTTTGCGTATTTGTAATCGAATCCGAATTCTTTCCTCAATTAAAAATGTCTTCTGGTTTTGACCTCTCGCTGGTCTGTTTTTACAAAATCGTCGAATGTTAGCCGATAAATCAAACGTATTCAGGAATTGAATTTACAGGTCCGAGACTCGCAATCATTCTTTTACACGCCCTACTGCGCTCGCCGAATTACCATTGCGGCCCCTTCATCGGCGGTTTACTTATTGCCGCGTAGGCTCACCGTCCCCTCCAAATCAATCAATGATTTCGCAGTGAACGATGCAGGTGGCCCCTGGACCTCGAGATGCGGCTACTGCAGTCTGAGAAGGTCGAGAAGAGAGAGGATGAGAGAGAATAGGAAGGTAGAAATAACGCTTTTGCCGAAACGATTTGCTGCTCCATTGTGACGTCGAATTTGGTCCAGGCAGCGAAGCGAGAGGGCGAATACGCGCCCGGATGAGGATAAATTGGTCGGACAGACTCGGATTCTCCCACCGAGCAGAGGTGAGCAGAGTCTCAGCCGGATCAGGTGGTAATGCAAGCCAGGAACAAGCGAGTTTCCGTGGACTGGTCGCAGGTGCCGCCGCACCGGGAGGCCCGAGGCAGCGGTGGCGGCAGCCGGCAGACGATGCTGGCCATGGTTGGTCGGAGGTCCCTGCCGCAGTGAGTTGCCTGGCAGGAGCTTCAGCTGAAGCAGTTTTCTTTGCTTTATTTAATATTTGCGCGGCTTTTTTTGTCCTTTGAGCCGTTCCTTTGACGTGTCACGCACCTGCGCAGCGATTCGATTTTGTATCAGGACAGCTGACTTCCGTTTCCAGGAGCAGGAAGGCTGGCTCTGCGCTGGTAGTTTGGCCTAGTATTGGTTTTTGCATGCTAAGTGAGACATTTTTCAAGCAATCTGAGACTGAATAGCAAAAACACTATTGTCTATGGCCACCGCTCGCTGCAGCCCAGCTTTTTGGGCGCGCCTTGCAAGCAAAGTGAGACATTTTTTCAAGCTAAGTGAGAACCATATTGAAAACAAAGGGGTGGTTTTACGAAATTACAAAATGATGTATTGTCGGAAACTATATATTTAGAAAAGGATACGCAGGATACACAACAAAACAAGCGGTACAAAAATTGTTGATAATGTTATAAGCGTTCAAATAAAGGGTTGCATGTTGATACACTGAGCAAACTTTCGAGTGCAGTGGAGCTCCCAGCCTGCGATCTTGTGCGGAGTAATGACATGCAGCGATTCTCTTCCAAGCCGATCCATCAGCATGTATCGCCAATCATCTCGTGTCATGCCTATCCTCTCTATCCTCGTTGCTTGTTAGACGCAGTTGATTTGCCATAGCCCAGCCTTTGTTTTCAATATGGTTCTCACTTAGCTTCAAAAAATTTCTCACTTTGCTTGCAAGGCGATCCCAAAAAGCTGGGCTGCAGCGAGGGGTGGCCATAGACAATAGTGTTTTTGCTATTCAGCCTCAGATTGCTTGAAAAATGTCTCACTTAGCATGCAAAAACCAATATTACTGCTTGTAAAAAACAAAAATCTTCTAGGCTTGGGCCTTAAGCAGACTCGTTTCTTTTTGCATTTTGCCACCCTAGTACTCATATACACCTACTTTGGAACTTTTTGATTCTTACTCTTCTCTCTAAGAGTACTACTCTCTAAAAGGCCTTTCCTACTAAGGCCTTTCTCAATGTCCCCTGAACACACATACGCAGGTGTACGTACACTTACACAGGTCCTGAATTTCTCTCAACGCAACTTTGTAGGTTAGTGAATTACAGGTGGGGAGAGTGGAAAGACTTCTGTTCGAACAAAAGTAAAGAGCGGAATATTCTTTACCTTTAAAATGCGCTCTAAACTACTATCAGTACAAAGGCATGCTTCATGAGCCTCTTAACGCCTCAAACGTTAAGCTCATCGATTTTAGTGATTTAAAAAAATTAATTATCGCTTCCCAATTGGAATAATCACAATTAATATAATATTAATAACTTAAATAGATTTTGGTTCCGCGCCAATTCGGTACAGTTTTAGGGCACTGTTTATGGCCGCTTGAGAAACTTGGGGGGGGGGGCAGGTTTACAGGCGGTGGGGTCACGGGGCCGCTGAGTATCAAATGGGGGGGGGGCAGGAATACCGGCCGCAGCCAAAGGCCACTTCAGAACCTTTTTGAGCCTGGACGGGCCTCTGCTAACTGGGGCGCCGCCACCACACCTGCGCTGTCTCTCTATCACGCCCTGCCCCCCCACCCAAATATTTATTGTGCCGCATCGCGGGGTCCGCGGAGGTAAAATAAAGCAAATACACGTCCACTCACAATAGAGTAGCATAGCAGCACTTGACTCGCCTTGGTATTCGAGTTCGCCCACCCCCACCGCCTGAGCTGGCAACTCTGCTCCATTGTCGGGCGCGGGTCGTTTGAGTCCCGAGCGGGACGAGAAGCCGACAATAAATTCGAACGATGGGGTGAGAAACACGGTGCAGCAGTCTGTTACAGTCGCCGCAGCAATGCCTGATGCCTTTCTCGCAGCTGGCCCGTGCTCGGAAATTCGCTGAGAAGAGGCGAGGGTACAAAAGACAGGGGAAGGAGAGAGGCAGCGGTGCGCTCAGTTGGACGGCTGAAAAAGCGACTGAGCGCAATGCCGAAGAGAAAGTAGACGAACCAGAAACCAGAACTCATACTTGGTTTTCAGTGATATCGCAGCACCAGGCAGAAAATTTTTCATACTTTCCGCTTGTCCACTAGAAGCAGAAAGGCGTTGGACAAGAAAAAAACTTCCGAACTCCAGCTTGGACGTAGCAGAGGCTCGAAAGGCTCGCTCGGCTAAAAAGTGAATTTCAGCAACGGCCGAGGCGAGTCCCGTCGACAAGCGACGGAACGACGGGCGCAGAAGCAGCAGCAGCAGCAGGTGTCGCAGATTCCCATGCTGCAACTGCCTGTTCTGCAGGAGCCGGTGGCGGATGTGAACTGCCAGCGAGTCAGGTTTGACACGATGCCGTCCGGTGCCTACAGGCACAGCAGGCTTGGCGTGGGCCTGCAGCTGCTGTACAGGCGGCACTCTTGCAACACTTGGTGAGTCCGGATCGAAGGCCATTCAGGTTGGTGGTTGAGTTATAAGACTGTGAATATCCGCATAGCAGCTACACAGATCAGATCATTCTAAAGCACTTCACGAGCCTCCTATTTAAAATGTTTATTTAGTTCTTAGCTTAATTTGGCCATAGACAGAAAGCGAAAACGAATGACAAGTGAGAGTTAACTTTGTTAATCAATAAATTATTAGCCAAGCGCAAAGTTATACGAAAAACTCTAAACAGACGCCCAAATGGAAGTAGTAATTCCCCGTGAAATTTCAAAATACGGCTTACAATAAAACGCCCAAGTTGTGGAAGGAAGAAAGTTTTGGAAAAAAAGTTCAATATAATATTTTTCAAGGATTTAGCCCACTCCATCAATAGGATTAAGAAATTAACTACTTAAAGTAGTTGGCTCTACTTTAAAACATTTTTAATGACTTGTTGGCGCTGTGGATGGCTTAATTTGTCCCGAAAATCCTGGTTGCCTGATCTCGAATTTTGAGTTCCAATGATAGAAAAAGCGTCATGTAAAAATAAAAGAAGCGTCATGTCGAAATTAAGAGATTCATTTGGGAATCCCTACGTTGTTGTGGCTTGCAGGGAATCGCTATAATGGTGTAGTGCTATAATGACTCTTGGGGAGAATTACTGAAATGTTAATACTTTAGGGTTAGGGTTAGGGCTAGGGTTAGGCTAGGGTTAGGGTTAGAAGGTTGACAGATTTTTTAAGATTTCAAGGCTTATGTGGGACATCGCTGAAATGTCAAGAGGGGAATTGTTGATATGTTAAGGCTTGTGGGGGGAATTGCTGACATGTCAAGGCTTACAAGGGACTGCTTACAAAGTATATTTCAAAGAGACGCTACATGTAGTTTATTAGAAAACTTGTACTGCATTTTGGCTCCCCAACGGGGGGGGGCGCTGATTGCTAGTATGAGTTATAATTTTTAAATGAATTTTTTCATGAATAATTTGGTAAGAGCGAACACATAAGGCTGAACATACAAAATGGAACAAAAATTTTTGCAGAAAAGCATCGAAATTACTTTTATAAGAGACCCCAATCCAAATTTAAAAGCTTTAGTTAAGTAACATAGAACGTGAACAGTAAACTTGATCAACTATTTTTCCCTACAAAACTTTGCATAGGGAAATTCCATAGGGAAACTCCACTTTCTCAGTGCACCTTCTCTTAGCCAAAACAATAAAATCAATGTGACTTACGGCCCTCTTGTTCGACTATGCAACGTTTTCTTAGCGATGTTCTCAACACCCATTGTGTGCATTCATGATCCCCCAGCCCCTAAAAACTTCCCACTCCACTAGTGGACAACTCACACTTTCCGTTTCGTCTCTCTCTTTCACCTCACCCAGCTCCTTCGTTCTCCCCGTTTTCCTCCTTCGCCCACTTCGCTGTCAGGCTGCAGGTCGGGATTTGGACTCGCCGCGTCATCCACCGCGTCATCTGGCTGGGCCGAAGCCCCCTCGATCGGAAGCAACGCACAAGTCAACCTTGCTGCCTCTAGACTTGCTCGCGTTTCTCCTTGCGCCCTACTAAGCTGCCCGGGGACAAGCCCGCGCTTGCCATGGAGGGAAGAGAACGGGAGAAGGGGGGCAGCAGTGGAGCTCAAGGAGGGGTGGGGAGAGTCGCATGCCTATATAGTTTGACAGCGGAGACGGAGATTGTGTGAGAAGTATAGGATTTGCTCAATACAAACTGATTCCACCTAAGCAGTTATGCAAGCAGCGACTGGCAATCCGCAGCAGCAGCAGCAGCAGCAGCTCCCAGTGCGGCTCCGCCAGCCCGCAGCTGCGATGTACTTGCACTCGCGGAGCGTGTCTGCGCCGAATGCCGCTCCAGGCGCAGGCGGCTGCCGCAGCGTTCGATTCTCTGCGCTGAGCACCCTGGCCAGGTCTGTCCGCTGGGTCAGCTGTCCTCTGGGGGGAAGGGGGGGGTCACAGTGCCGAAACTACACAAACCTTAAACTACGCAAACTTTAAATTTCACAAACCCTACATTTCACAGACCTTAAACTTCACAAACCCTAAACTTCACAGACTCTAAACTTCACAAACCCTAAACTTCACAGACTCTAAACTTTACAGACTCTAAACTTCACAGACTCTAAACTTCACAGACTCTAAACTTCACAGACTCTAAACTTTACAGACTCTAAACTACACAAACCCTAAACTTTACAAACCCAAAACTTGACGGACCCTAAACTTCACGGACCCTAAACTTCACGAACCCTAAACTTCAGACTCTACACTAAACAAACCCTAAACTTCACAAACTCTAAAATCCGATTAGAATTTACTTTCGGATTGCACAAATACTTCAAATCTTTCAACAAAACTGTTTGATAGTCAAAATTTCGAGTGATAACTGAAAGAAATCATTTTCAATCAACTCGAGCAGGTATAAATTGCCTACATATCCTTATCAACCCACCGAACAAAATACTAATTTTTATTAAGTCGAGTTTAATTCAGTTTAATCAAGACAATCTATCAAACAGGATGGGCTGCTATTCAAAGTGAGATTGAACTCGTGTTGATTCCGCAGGAGCCTCCTCAATAATTTCCGTTTATTTCGCGAAGGCTATTTTTTCTGCTTCTGGCTGAGCTTCCGTGAATAAAAGTGAGCCGAGACCCCGGAGAGGCAGTTAGTGGGATCTGGGAGCGCTGGGCGCAGGGGAAAGGGAGAATTGGAGAGAGCGAGTGACGCACTTCGGCGGCAGATGTCACGGCAGCGATGTCAATCCAATTGCAAAAGCAGACCGAGCCCAGACCCAGCTGCCTCCCCACTTTCGCCGCCGAGAAGGAGCACCGTCTTCCTGTCGCTCTCAGTCAGTCTATTTCCTTCTCCAGCCTCTCCCTGGCGTAACTCAATCCTCAGCCGGCCCAATTAAGTATCCACAGGGGTGGAAAGAGAGGCCCGTGGGAGACGGCAGAGAACTCATCCGATGCCCCGACGCTGCTTATAAAAAAAGCAACGTGAGAAAAAAGAAGAGGCAATTCAAGCGGCAGGTTGAAGGCGCAACAGAAATTTGGCCTATAGGCTTTAGCTAATAATAACTATATTAGTGATAAGAGAGCCGAATGGAATTCGGACGTCGTCGAGAATTAAGGCGTCTGGCAACAGCCGGCTCAGCAGCTGCCGCAACCGCCGCCGCCGCCTCAGGTGGCTCGGGTAGGTGGACCCAGCGGCGGCACTCGCTGATGTGGACCAACAGTACAGCGCACGCCGCTAGAAGGCACTTCATTCACGCCCGGCTGGTGCAGAGAGTCTGGGAGCGAACTACCAGGTAGCTGCAAGCTAAGCTGAGGAAGCTGACCAAGCCCAGCCCGAGTGCAGCCAGTGAAATGCTGGAAATTCAGATTTGCATCTCGCTACGCACTGTTGTCACTTCGAGCCTTGGGGCTTTTGGGCGAATAGATGCTCGGACTGATAGATAGAGGAGCTGTAGAGATGCGGGCGAGAGACTGGGGGTGAGACGGAATGAGCCGCGCCAGTCCACTAAATTGGCTCGGGGCTCCGGGTCTCGCGTCAGTCCATTCTCTGGACTCCCCTCCGCTCTCGTTAGCAACCCAGCTTGGGGGAACCAGTGCCGAATGGGGCCTCGGGCTTCTGTCGGGTGCGTGCGCAGCAGGGGGGAAGCTAATGCCTAGAGACTGGCGCGAAGATTTTAGATATAGCGGCTCTGACAGACCCACTATGCGCACTACTTGCTCCAGTCCAGTGCGGTGTTTTCAGCTCCCGCGAAATAGCTTTACTATGGATTGGGAAATAAGCTCTGGACATCCCACCAGCAGAAAAATTTCCCCATTCGTCAAAGAGGATCCTCTAGTAGACGTTTGGAAACCGTCATTTTATATGATATGAAGCTTCAGAGCAAACCAACTCACAATGCATGAGCAATCCAACTCACAATGCCTGAGCAATCCAACTCACAATGCATGAGCAATCCAACTCACAATGCATGAGCAATCCAACTCACAATGCCTGAGCACTCCAACTCACAATGCCTGAGCAATCCAACTCACAATGCCTGAGCACTCCAACTCACAATGCCTGAGCAATCCAACTCACAATGCCTGAGCACTCCAACTCACAATGCATGAGCAATCCAACTCACAATGCCTGAGCACTCCAACTCACAATGCCTGAGCAATCCAACTCACAATGCCTGAGCACTCCAACTCACAATGCCTGAGCAATCCAACTCACAATGCCTGAGCACTCCAACTCACAATGCCTGAGCAATCCAACTCACAATGCCTGAGCAATCCAACTCACAATGCATGAGCAAGTTAAGAAATTATTTTCTAAGAAAATAACTTAATAAGCTTCAGCAGTAGCTAATTCATCGAACAACGCGACTTCATTAATAATTAGTTAAATTTCTACATTTCCCCAGTTTATTGGCAGCAGTCAAAGGGACAGTATTTGACCCAAGTCTCAGGTAATCAATTATCGTTTCAACACCGATCCAAGTTGTTCCCAAAGTCCCTGTCCAACTCCCTGGTGAATTTTGCTCACACTCCGATGACCGAATTCCCTTCGTCATGATCTGCGGATCTACGACATTTTCATCCTGTATTCTAGGAATTCATGCGACCTAATTTCTTCGCTTCAATGATGCACGCGCGACCGGACTGGGTCGAGGGTAGGGGGGGGGGGGAGACACAGGGTTCCCACCTCTTCTGCTACCGGCTGGCAGGGCGGCAGTTCCGCATTAATTCTCTTTGGGTCTCTGCCTGCCCACCGCCCACCGCCCAGACCCAGCGGCTCATCTTCCCTCGGGGAGGGGGCAACAAAACTGAGGCAAGCTTTAACTAAGGACGACATCCAGAGATGTTGAAGCCGGATCGCAGCTTCCTGTTTATAAACCAGTGCCGATCCCGCCTGAGCCAATGAGCCCCCCGGGAGTCTCAACTTTGCGCAAAGCAAATTTTAAATCGAATCTCTGTGAACTCCCGCAGCAGCCGGCTGTTTCTCCATCTCCACTTTCATTTTCTTTCCCCCCATCTCTCTCGTCGCATCCGCCCTCTCCTCTTCCCTCCCCGCCTCCCGAATCCCCGATCCCGGCCTCTCTTTCACGCGGGCCAGCAGTAGAGGGATGAGATTCCGGAGGACCCGCGGGGCGCCGGCCCACTGGGCTTCGCGTCAGCGAGCGTGTCCGGGATGTGCCAACGGCTCGGCCGGCTGTTGGCGGGGAACTATACAAGGCCTTATCCATAATGGCTCTAGCTAAACAGAGGGCCGCCACTGCCAGCTTAGCCTCGCCTGTCCCGCCATCTCTGCTTTCTGTCTCAATTCTGCGTGTCTTAAAGAGACAAAAACAGCTGCTTTGCAAGCAAGAAAGCAAAGCAAACCGCAGCCGACCATGCAGAGCCTCTTGGCCAGCCTTCCGGAGCACCCGGACGAGTCGCAGCAGCCAGCACTGGAGGAGTGGACGGAGACTGAGGAGCTGCCGCCGCAGGAGGAGATCCAGTACGAGACTTCGGTGATCCCAACGCCGAATGGGGACATCACCGTCACTAAGAAGATCTTGAAGCGGCGCCGGGTCCGCATAATCAAGAACATGCAGCAGGGCTTCGTGCCCGCCTCAGCTGCGCCGTCACCTGTTGGCTCCGTGCTCACAAGCAGCACCGTGAAAGTCACTCGGACCCGCCAGATGCTCGGGTGCGCGACTGGGACTCAGGACCTTAGATCTGGGACCTTGGATCTGGGACCTTGGATCTGGGACCTTGGATCTGGAACCTTGGATCTGGGACCTTGGATCTGGGACCTTGGATCTGGGACCTTGGATCTGGGACCTTGGATCTGGGACCTTGGATCTGGGACCTTGGATCTGGGACCTTGGATCTGGGACCTTGGATCTGGGACCTTGGATCTGGGACCTTGGATCTGGGACCTTGGATCTGGGACCTTGGATCTGGGACCTTGGATCTGGGACCTTGGATCTGGGACCTTGGATCTGGGACCTTGGATCTGGGACCTTGGATCTGGGACCTTGGATCTGGGACCTTGGATCTGGGACCTTGGATCTGGGACCTTGGATCTGGGACCTTGGATCTGGGACCTTGGATCTGGGACCTTGGATCTGGGACCTTGGATCTGGGACCTTGGATCTGGGACCTTGGATCTGGGACCTTGGATCTGGGACCTTGGATCTGGGACCTTGGATCTGGGACCTTGGATCTGGGACCTTGGATCTGGGACCTCTGATTTGGGACATTGAGTCTGGAACCTTGGTTTCTGGACCTTCGATTTGGGACCTTGGTTGTGCGACCTTGGATCCTGGACCTTCAACTTATTCTGTTTGACTGCTCCATAATTGAATCTTTTACCCGAATATTTTGCTTTGCATCCGGGATATCGAATATAGGAGCCTGGATCTAGGGATTTTCGAACTAGAACTTTAGATTTCAGGGGCTCGGAACAAAAATTCGGATTCGGTATTGTAGATATTAGTGGCTAACTGGATGTAGGATAATATCAGTCTGTCTAAATCGCTTCTAGTTTCAAGACTTCTTCAGCTGCTCGCCCAGTTGCACTAATATTGCATAAAAACACAATGCGGTAAAGAAGAGAGTTTCATCCCTTTCCAACTCCATCCCCTTCTTTCTCTTCCACTTTCCTACTCTATCTATCTTTTCGCTGCCCAGTTCCTCCCGGCAGAGTGACATTCGTTGTGTTACGGGGAAACCAGTGAACAGCTTCGCGCACTCTCCATCACTTTTCCTTCGGCTCGGGCTTCGTGACCGCCTGCTGTGCCGCCACCTGTTGGTTTTGCAATGGTTTGCCTATGCGCAGGCATCCAGTCGGTCGAATAAGCGAATTCCGACCGTACTTTAAGGCCGAACACGTGCAGCCAGGCCGGCCGGCGAAGGGCCCCCTTCCCAGACACGCAACACCGGAAAGACAATGCCCAATGCCTCTTCTTGCTTATTTCTCCTGCCATTGTATGATGCGGCGCCTTTTCAAGGTCGCTAGTAGAAGTTCCTCGGGAATGAAGGAGCGAGAGTTCGTTAGCAAAGCGCTTCTTAGTGTGTAGTGATTCCTATCTGTCCAGGATTCGAGCACTGGGTACCGAATCGAAAGCCCTTGAAAGTAGGCAAAAATAAGCTTTTGCGTACAAAAAGATGAAGGCAATAGACAATAACATAGGATTGCGCTAGGGACAAGTGCTGTCGCTCTTTTAAAGCCATTTCTGCCTATTTTCAATACGCTCATATTCAATTATCAAATTAATATACAATTTACCTGCCTCGCCCCCCCGTCCTTCGCTCTGTACTGTAACCGCTATCGATCGCCCCAACCCCCTTCTTGACTCACCAATGCTAGAAACCCCTTTCCTTTCTACCCCCATTCGCCATCTCTAAATATGAGTATATATGCGACAAGCTGTTAAAACCCATGGACTTCAAATCCGGTGAATTCCAATCCCCGGGACTATTTTTTTCATACACTCTTAAATCAGAAGTCATTCTCAAACAAAGACTTGATAAATAGTTGGAATATAGGTAAACAAAATTGGAGTATATGTGTGTTAAAGTAAGATTTGATGCCTTTAAAAACTTTTCTCCTCTCTTCTCTTTCCTCTCTCCTTTCTTTTCTCTCCTCTCTACTCTCTTCTCTCGCATCTCTACTCTCTTATCTCTCCTCTCCCCTCTCTTCTCTCTCATCTCTACTCTCTTTCTCTACTCTCTTATCTCTCTTCTCAACTCTCTCGTCTCTTCTCTCTACTCTCTTATCTCTCCTCTACTCTCTTATCTCTCCTCTCTACTCTCTTATCACTCCTCTCTGCTCTCTCCTCTCTGCTCTCTCCTCTCTCCTCTCTACTCTCTACGTATCTACCCTCTACATGTAAGACTGCCAAACTGGAGTCAATTAAATTCATAAGCTGCTTGGCACACCTGTCACACTTTAATCTCTTATATTGAATCGGCTCCCAATGATCGAGGAGGTTTGTTTTGCAGTTCATCCCGGCTGATGAACAGTCCTCAGCTGCTGATAGACTGTTGACAAGCCCGAATCCCGCTGCTGATTGCGGCAATGCAGTCAGTTCCTTCATTTCGATTCAGCACTTGCCTGCCGGCCTATTTGCATAATCGAATAAACCTCATTTCCTGGCCGAATTCTGAATAATAATATTCAACACGGCATTCTAATTGGGCTAAGGAAGCACAATAATAGTCAGAGATAATTCCGGTGCACTTTCCGTTGCTGGGTTAATGAAAGCTACTTTGAATTCAAAGAAAACTTCCGATCAAGATTGACCGGATTGGGTCAACTCAGGTCGGGTCAAATGAGGTCAAGCACCGGTACTCACTCCCACTCGCCATCTCTAACGATTCCTACTTCAGCTTCGATGAGAACGCTGGCCATCGGCCCGATGGGCAGCCGGGCACCAGCGGCCTGGTGCTGCAGCACCTGCCACACCAGCGGCGCGAGTCCTTCCTGTACAGGTCTGACTCTGACTTCGATGTGTCACCGAAGGCGTCGAGGAACTCCTCTATGACAAGCGATTTGTAAGTGGACTGGATACTGTCGTGTTTGCGTAATTATCTCATACCATGCTTGGTGTTTTTAGATTTACCAATCTCCTCTCTATCCCTGGTCCTACGAGTAATACCTTTCTCTAAATTAATGACTGGGTGATAGAATCCACACAGTCAGTGTCTATGGTGTGGTAGAATCCACACAGTCAGTGTCTATGGGGTGGTAGATTCCACACAGTCAGTGTCTATGGGGTGGTAGAATCCACACAGTCAGTGTCTATGGTGTGGTAGAATCCACACAGTCAGTGTCTATGGGGTGGTAGATTCCACACAGTCAGTGTCTATGGGGTGGTAGAATCCACACAGTCAGTGCCTATGGTGTGGTAGAATCCACACAGTCAGTGTCTATGGTTTGGTAGAATCTACACAGTCAGTGTCTATGGTATGGTAGGATCCACACAGTCAGTGTCTATGGTGTGGTAGAATCCACACAGTCAGTGTCTATGGTGTGGTAGAATCCACACAGTCAGTGTCTATGGGGTGGTAGAATCCACACAGTCAGTGTCTATGGGGTGGTAGAATCCACACAGTCAGTGTCTATGGTGTGGTAGAATCCACACAGTCAGTGTCTATGGTGTGGTAGAATCCACACAGTCAGTGTCTATGGTGTGGTAGAATCCACACAGTCAGTGTCTATGGTGTGGTAGAATCCACACAGTCAGTGTCTATGGGGTGGTAGAATCCACACAGTCAGTGTCTATGGGGTGGTAGAATCCACACAGTCAGTGTCTATGGGGTGGTAGAATCCACACAGTCAGTGTCTATGGTGTGGTAGAATCCACACAGTCAGTGTCTATGGTGTGTTTCTCTTAGAATCAATCCATTTTGGAATGTGTAGATTTTCGTGGTAGGATGACTATACGAGGTTTTTTGTTTCTCCTTAATTAGGACTCATGATAACAGTCCAGTTTCGATTCCAGTTGCTATGGAAAATGTTGTCATCAGCTGTCATCGGTTACATCATTATAGGATCGTATCATCTTGCTGACAGTTGGGTTCTGTTTTTGTTAGTGAATTTTTTAACAAGCTGTTAGTATTTGGAAAAAGTGAAGCTAGAAATTTCGTGATTCGCTTAATGCTCTACTCACAAGTAGTGCTTAGTGCGCCTAAAGTGTCTAAAAAAGATAGTTCAAGTGCCTATACGGACTTCCCGGGGCCAAAATAAAGGCCAGTTTGAACTCAGAGAGATGATATCATTCCCGAGCAGAAGATTGAAAACATCCTCAGCTTCATCTTAAAGCAGAAGTGAGCTCGGACTGAAAGCCACTCGCTTTCGTCATTAAAAAGCTGAGCTATGCCTATGCCGCACTAAAAGCAGATGTTCTGCATGGAATAGCAGCAGCAGGAGACAAGGTGGGCAAGCAGTAAATCAGAGATCGACACGGGGCGCAGGGCAGCAGAGGGGTCGAATCCGCCAACCAGCAGCTGGCTGCTGGCTCAGAAGGCAATAAAATATATAGTGCACGCTGCGGAATTCTGGGTGGGGGCACCCACCGGACCTCCACCCCTCCCGGCTTCGGCCTTTTGCGGAATTTATCCGCTAAGCTTCTCGAACAGCTTTCGCTCCTCGACCCCCGTAGTCCGGTGCATGCTTCATCTATCCTTGGCGCCTCTCTCTCCCAGAAGGACGCAGAACCAGAGATAGAGAGGGAAGGAGAAACGGCGGAGGAAAGAAAGGGCGAAGCTCTCGTTAATTTCGCCAACCTTCCATAGCTTCCGCCAGACTGCCTCGATTGCCTCGATTTTCACCGCACCTTGCGGCCTGCCTTTGCCGGCTTGCACTTTGAACTCTTCAACAAGTCCTCGAGAACATATTGAAGGAAAGCGCCAGGCCTCTACAATGCTGTCCCGCATCCGGTACGTAATTCCTTGGTCGCTCCAAGTAGACATTTTCGCCTTGGAACGGAGGGGACTAGCAGGTCAAAAGTTTGGCGACAGAATCGAGTCACGAGCGGTTTATCGCCGCGGCTCCCGCATCCTCGGCAATCGTGACGCTTTCGACGTCATCGCCCGGCAGTAATTTGGGCGACCCAGCCAGGTTCCGCTACGTACCTAGCGAACTGGAAGGGAGCGAAATGACTGAGGGGCACCGAACCCTGGCTGGGAGGAAGCTGAAGAACCCCCTGTCTCTATAGCACTAATTAGCTCTCCCCCAGCCTCCGCAGCAGCTGCGCCGGGGCGAAAGATTTACGACGGAGGGAGCGAGTTGGCCGGCCTCATCCCTCTTCGATGGCATTTGGTTCTCCCCTTATTCGCCCTCCCCACCAGTTCCCTCGATTCCCTTCATCGGGACGCCGGCCACTGCCTGATAGGGGTGGGCAGATCGCCCCCCCCTGTTGCAGGCCCGCGAGTCAATGTCGGAGGGAACAAAAAATTTCAAGCGACTCCGACAGCGCTGGCTACGGGACCAGGACCTTCCTCCGTTGCTGCTGTCTGCCTCTTCGAGTCTCTGTCAACTCTGAGAACTCTGAGAATCGATAAAAAAGATAGAGAAAGAAAAAAGCAGGCGGGCATGAGGCCACGGAATGCCGAAAATGAAGTGCAATTATCGATGAAGCACGGAGGCTGGGGTGCCCCCAGCTAGTCCTCCATGACCCCAAAGACATCCCCCGCCTCCGGACTTGCTCTGACACATACAGAGAGCAATTCTCTCTTCAAACTGAGCTAAGTTAGACTCCAGGCAGTCTGGGCAAAAAATTCCTGCAGGCTGCAGCCTCTCAATTCTGGCTGGATTTCGATTTCAGATCCTATTATCATTACTGATTGATTGGCCGAGTCGGGGGGGGGTGTCCGAGCTTTCCTACGCATGCCAATAAAGCTCGCATCGCTATCTAGGTTGCTAGTAGCATTCAAACTCGGTCCCTTCTCAGGTGAGAAAGTGCCGGCTAGAAGCAAGTTAGCCAGCAGAATCGCAGCACCTTGCTCCCCTTTCTGGACCCCATCGGGCTCCTCCCCCTTGCCCCCGCTCACTGGCCTGCCCGCCTTGTCTGTGCTGCCCCCGCCCCCTACAACTAAGCCTCCCACAGATGGGTCGCTCCCCACTCCCAGCGGAGCAATCTGTACAACAGACCCTCCTACAGTTTGCATAAGCGCCGACCGCTGCAAAGCCGTACCCCGCGCCCGGCCCTGTCCCAGTCCCCCGCACCTCAACCTATCAGGCCTGGCCCAATTGATTTCTGCAACGTCACTGGCCGGCCGCGGCCCTGCCCAGGCCGGCACGCCCCGCCACCACCACGCGCTGCCGCCCCCTTCACACACTCGCCCAAAAATCCTCAGTCGTCCTCTCGCCCACCCCCGCTTTGGGAGGGTAGAACGAGAAGGAGACGAAGGGGTAAGAGAGGAGGAAAGGAAGGAAGGGAAGTCCAGAAGCGGGGAGAGGGAAAAGAGAACGGAGGAAAGGGGATACGGCGCAACGGAGAGGTCCCGGCTTATAGCAAAAAACTATTTATCATTAAGTAGGCTGGAATAAAGACTAGTTGAACAGAGCGAGACAGCTCGGGCGCGGAGGGCAGTCTCAAGCCCTGCCGGGTCATCCAGAATTAGTTTTGCCCCCTCCCAGCCCACCTGTGGTCGGTGCCCCGGCCACACCTATCCCGGTCTCCCTCCGCCGGCGCCTCCGCTATCTCGGATTCTGTGGCGCCAGGCGCGCAGCCTCATGCCCGGACGCTGCCTCCTGCCTCTGTGCTGCTGCTGCGGCCTCTGCAGCTGCCGGGCCGGTCGGTCGCGTCGCAAAGACGGCAGTCTGGGCAGCGGCGGCGGCAATGGTAGAAAAGGCTCAGCCGCGTCAGGCGCCTCCGCCAACAAGAAGGCCGAGGAAGCCGCCGCTAACACTGGACTGCCGGTCCTGCCACTGCTGCCGCCGCAGTCGTCCTCGGACGAATCGGGATCCGACGAGGAGGGTCAGGACGTCCTGCCGGACCTGCCGAATGCGGGCAGCTTTCAGCGCCAGCAGCAGCAGCAGCAGCAGCAGCAGCAGAGGTGTCAGCACGAGCAGCCGCCGCAGCCGCGCACAACCTTGGCAGCATCACGGAGAGGCTCGCTTTACATTTTCAGACACTCGGACGAGATCATCGTGACGCCGTTCGCCCAGGTGCTTCACACGCTACGCTCTGTCCACGACAACGTGAAGACTCTGACCGGGGCTGACCACCTGCCCAATCACACGGACAGGTAAGCTAAATAAATCATTTTTAACTAAATAACGATACGAGTACAATATTTTGGCAGTGTAAAGTCTACTTTAAATATTTCAAACACATTCCTCTGCGTCACCAGAAGTACAAATGATTTTTTATGCTGAAGGAACATGAACTAATGTACTCCAAGCCTTGGTCAAACATATTAGACAGCCTGCGGGGGGCTTGAAAATTCAATCGCCTGTGCCTCGGCATGCGCGGCCAAGGTGCGCAGTTGGGAACCCGGGAGGCCCGTTTCCCACTCTCACCGAGCCCAACGCATGACACCGGCAGTGGGATAAATTCCTCCTACAGTCCGCTATAGACATCGGAATGAATCGGAATGAATCGAAAAGGTTCAGGAGCTCAACCCCCAGCTGAGATTGAGAATAGGGGAGGTGGGGGGGGGGACACAGAGACGCTCCGAGGGAGAAAAAGAGGTAGGCAGGCAGTGACAGAACACCTTGCATTGAATTCCGAATTTGGCTGTGCAAAGAGAGAGCGCGTGGGGTGTGGAACAATTTCCTAGGACGGACAGTATTAGACGGGGGGGGGTGGTGATCCCTGCTGCTTCTGCTGCCGCCGCTGCCAGTTCTGCAGTCCACTATACCGGCCCTCCACTCCGGAGTTGCTGACACCTCTCTCCCTCCGTCCCCCTTGACTGTAGTAGCCGCTGTTGGGCAGAGCTTGGGCGGCTTTCCTACCCGAAACTGTCTAGCAAACTGCGCCACTTACTCGTATATGCCCAACGAGTTTGACGTCATTGCAGAGCTCCAAATGTGCCGCTTCTCTCCCTCTCGCTCTCTTTCTCTCCCTTTCTCCGGCTATAGTTCTTGAATTAAGCGATTTCGCCTATTACCTAGGTGCAACCTCCGACCAGTGACACTCTAATCCAAAGTGACTGAGAACCATGGCTTCTCAATACAGTACAGTTCAGTTTGCAGTTGAATCGCTTCAGCAATACCAAAATTGTCAACCGGAAACCAATCAAAGAGAATTCCTGACTCTTACATAGGAGCCGGAGGGGACGGCGAGGCCGTTTCAAAGCCTTTAATTTGCTCGCAACTCACTCAACTGTTTCTGAGTTTCTGAGTTGGGCCCGCCCGCCTCTCAATGCAGGAGGGGCCCCTGTTAATTATTAACAGTGCGAACTTCCTGCCGCCATCTCCCGCGCTCCAATGGCCTACACTGCCATAGTTCTCCTATTTCCATCGCTGTCACGAGTTTAGTGCAAATCATTCTCCTCCCCTTCTTCCCGCGGCTGAGAGTAGGCAGTCAGAGAGAGAGAGAGACTTTGGTCGTCAAGCGAATGAAATCGAGTGAAAGAGCATAGCAAAAGAAAGTGGGTCCAGATGCGCGCAGATTCGCATGAAGAAATGATTTATTCCCTACAAGGCCCGGCCCGAGTCGCTCTCTCTCTCTCGATCTCTCTCCGCTAGAAGTCCGCTGCACCCCTCATTTCCATCTTCGCCTTCTCTCTGTCTGTCTCCCTGTTCCCTTCAACCGATGCAAATTGACTGACTCTGGGCCTGAGGGGAGAATCTCAGGCCATTGCGGCTGGCTACCCCACCCCGCCTCCTCGAGTCCTTCGCTTCTGTATCCTCTTCCTTTCCACATTACCATCTTCTTCCATCCGTAGAGAGGGGCAGCTGGGTAAAAGGGGAGAAAACTGCCGGGACAGGACGGGAAGGACTCTGGTGGGTCCCTCACTAATTGAGACGAAATTCGACTTTGCTTGGTAAGCAGGAGACTGCAGCTAGTCTCAGCCCGCCTCTTCCCTGCCCCGAGGCCTATCCTGCTCAGGGACCGAGCACGGAGCACCTTGGTCCGCTCCTCCCACCGGCAGCGGATGGGGATTGGGAGGCCCGACTCGCTCCTCCCACGTCATATTTCTCTCCTCCGGCTGCCAGCTCCGGCGCTGGAGCCATGGCCAAGTACTTCTTGCCGCCGGGCCTGCTAGGAAGGAAGCTGAGGGGATGAAGGGATGCCTCATCTGCACCTTCATCTTCCCTTGGCTCCTTGATGCTGTTTTTTTTTCTGCAGAGATTTGGCACAGAGAGGCGCTGGGAATGCTAGAGACGCGCCGGGGAGAGCTGAGAGAGAGAGAGAGAGAGTGCCCGAGAGAGAGAGAGGGGGAGAGAGAGAGAGAGTGCCCGAGAGAGAGAGAGGGAGAGAGAGAGAGAGTGCCCGAGAGAGAGAGAGAGGGAGAGAGAGAGAGAGAGAGTGCCCGAGAGAGAGAGAGAGGGAGAGAGAGAGAGAGAGAGGGAGAGAGAGAGAGAGAGAGGGAGAGAGAGAGAGAGAGAGTGCCCGAGAGAGAGAGAGAGGGAGAGAGAGAGAGAGAGAGTGCCCGAGAGAGAGAGAGGGAGAGAGAGAGAGAGAGTGCCCGAGAGAGAGAGAGAGAGGGAGAGTGCCCGAGAGAGAGAGAGAGGGAGAGAGAGAGAGAGAGTGCCCGAGAGAGAGAGAGAGGGAGAGAGAGAGAGGAGAGTGCCCGAGAGAGAGAGAGAGGGAGAGAGAGAGAGAGGGGGAGAGAGAGAGAGAGCCCGAGAGAGAGAGAGGGAGAGAGAGAGAGAGAGAGAGAGTGCCCGAGAGAGAGAGAGAGGGAGAGAGAGAGAGAGAGAGAGAGTGCCCGAGAGAGAGAGAGAGGGAGAGAGAGAGAGAGTGCCCGAGAGAGAGAGAGAGGGAGAGAGAGAGAGAGAGAGAGAGTGCCCGAGAGAGAGAGAGAGGGAGAGAGAGAGAGAGTGCCCGAGAGAGAGAGAGAGGGAGAGGGAGAGAGAGAGTGCCCGAGAGAGAGAGAGAGGGAGAGGGAGAGAGAGAGTGCCCGAGAGAGAGAGAGAGGAAAAAGCGTGTTGCCTGTCCCCTTCGCCTTCCCTCTTTTTCCTGCCTCCATCTTTTCATGCCTCCCGCGTTCTCCCCTCATCCGATTCCCCATCCGCTATGCACTTAGCGCAAATTGGTTGGCTCCCTGACAAAAAGCGCTCTTCCTGCAGGAGCGAGCGGCTCCCCAGCGCTGAGTGAGATGCAGCAGGCTACTGCATGCTACTGACTGACTCACTACTCCGATCCCCATTTCACCTGCCCAGAGTAGGTATTATTCAGTCCCATATTTTGCGATGCGACCTGATCTGCTCATCCAACAATTGGCAGTGAAGAAGTGCACACCTGAGCTTGAGGACTTTGATAATATGATGATGGTATAGAGTACCTGCACTGTCATCTCTTGTTGATGGGTAGCTTGTGCAGAATCTCATCTGTTGATTTCATCTCATCTATCATCTAGCTCATCGGTTTCAATTAATGCTTGCGGAAGTACATGTTCCAAACAACATAGCTTCCAAAATAATGAAAATCATCTTCAGGCTCTAAATTTTTCATCTGAATACCTAAAACCACCTAAAAATTAGGAGCGTAAAATTAGACAAATCCCGTATCTAGAAGGTAAAGTAGAAAGAGTAGTCAATAAGCTGCGATAACTTCAATTCATTCCAGTGCCGCGGCTCCGTCTCTGGCAACACCGAGCTCAGATGGTTAGTGAAAAAGCTGTTAGAAAATAGTTCAGTTGTCTATGAACGAGAGTTGTTAGATCAGCATGCAGACTGTCTGGTTGTGTATGACCGAGAGTTGGTAGATCAGTATACAGAAAGTGTAGTTGTCTATGACCGAGAGTTGGTAGATCAGTATACAGAAAGTGTAGTTGTCTATGACCGAGAGTAGTTAGATCAGTATACAGAAAGTGTAGTTGTCTATGACCGAAAGTTGTTAGATCAGTATACAGAAAGTGTAGTTGTCTATGACCGAGAGTAGTTAGATCAGTATACAGAAAGTGTAGTTGTCTATGACCGAGAGTTGGTAGATCAGTATACAGAAAGTGTAGTTGTCTATGACCGAGAGTTGTTAGATCAACATCCATAAAGTGTAGTTGTCTATGACCGAGAGTAGTTAGATCAGTATACAGAAAGTGTAGTTGTCTATGACCGAGAGTAGTTAGATCAGTATACAGAAAGTGTAGTTGTCTATGACCGAGAGTTGTTAGATCAGTATACAGAAAGTGTAGTTGTCTATAACCGAGAGTTGTTAGATCAGTATACAGAAAGTGTAGTTGTCTATGACCGAGAGTAGTTAGATCAGTATACAGAAAGTGTAGTTGTCTATGACCGAGAGTTGTTAGATCAACATCCATAAAGTCTAGTTGTCTATGACCGAGAGTAGTTAGATCAGTATACAGAAAGTCTAGTTGTCTATGACCGAGAGTAGTTAGATCAGTATACAGAAAGTCTAGTTGTCTAGACCATATCCGTCTCGCCGAATGAAATAAGTAAATCAATGATTTCGCTTCCTCCTTAAGCAGATGAGGATTTCTCCCAGATGGCCGACAAGACGCTCAAGGACTTGGAGTGGTGCTTGGAGCAGCTAGAGACAATACAAACGCACCGGTCCGTGGCCGATATGGCCTCTAGCAAGGTGAGCAGGAAGCTGTTAAGTGAAGGATTTTATAGTATTTTTCACTGATTGATTGAATAAAAAGATAGGATTGTAATCGAAAATTTCCTAACCTTGTTTTAGTTCAAAAAGCTGCTCAACATGGAGCTCGAACGTATGAGCGGTAGTGGACAAGGCGGCGCTGCCTCCTCTGCCAATCAAATTGAGAGCTACATCAAGTCCACTTTCCTGGGTGAGTCTGTCTGTCTGTCTGTCTGTCTGTCTGTCTGTCTGTCTGTCTGTCTGTCTGTCTGTCTGTCTGTCTGTCTGTCTGTCTGTCTGTCTGTCTGTCTGTCTGTCTGTCTGTCTGTCTTCTGTCTGTCTGTCTGTCTGTCTGTCTGTCTGTCTGTCTGTCTGTCTGTCTGTCTGTCTATCTGTCTATCTGTCTGTCTGTCTGTCTGTCTGTCTGTCTGTCTGTCTGTCTGTCTGTCTGTCTGTCTGTCTGTCTGTCTGTCTGTCTGACAAGTGTCTTACAGCAGTTTTAGGTAGGGCATGAAGAGTCATCGAAGTACTTCAAACTACATTCTATAATTTCTATCATCCAGAAACTGACGATGACTCTGCTGTAACGCCCGTGGGCAAGGGCGGCAGCAGCGCTGCCGGTGGCTCAGGCAGTGGAGGTGGTAGCGGTGGCGACATTGAAACAGGCGAGGGTCGCTCGCCCCGCGACGCCAACGGAGCGCAGGCCACCATGACGAAGGTGCAGGTGAAGTCGACGAGAACGCCTGCTCAACTGTCGGCGATTGAGGCTGGCGAAGCCCAGCTGCCACCGCGCCTGGGCGTGGAGACGCCTCACTCGGAGGCGCTGATTCAGCTGTTCGAGACCGGGTTGGACAAGTGGGGCATCGACATCTTCAAGGTGGACGAGCTCTCCGCGAACAAGCCGCTCACCTCTGTCGTATACGCAATCTTTGAGGTGAGATTTAGAGTTCTCATCTACGTGTCTGTCTGATCTCTTTGCCGAGAGAGCCGCCCGAATCGGGAGTTTATTTTCGTCTTCTCATGATTCCCTTTTCTTTTCCAAGTTGCCTACTACTGCAAAGAGAACTCCACAATAATCTAATAAGGAAGAGACGCTGCACAAGTTGCAAGGAGTCTGCCTAACTCGCTCTCTCCTGCACTCACCAGCTTCTCAATCTCTCCGTGGAGCTTCGACCTTGATAGAGAAGAAAATTCTCAGCAGCCTTCAGAAGAAGCAGCGTTGCTCGCTTCGGGCCTGAGGTCTGAGGGAACCAAAGTCCGAGGTTGGCTGGCTGTCCTGCTCTCGATGGATTCCTGCAGCTGGGGCTTGCATTTGATGTTGTCGGCCAGCCAGTCCGCCTGTGATTTTGTATCTGTTTGTCTGTACGATAGATAATTTTTGTTCGAAATGGCAATAAACAATCTTGTACACTCATCTTGCATCCCAATCTTCCCCACTTCCACAGAAGCGGGACTTCTTCAGCAAGTTCTGCATCCACCCCAGCACTCTAGTCAGCTACTTCTCCCAGGTCGAGCAGCACTACAAGCCTGATAATCCCTACCATAACGCGGTGCACGCGGCCGACGTCACCCAGAGCACCCACGTGCTGCTGAATGCTCCTTCTATTGGCAACGTGTTCTCGGATCTGGAGATTCTGGCCAGCGTGTTCGCCTGTGCGATTCACGACGTGAACCATCCCGGCGTGACCAACCAGTTCCTGATCAACACTGGTGAGTTCATAAGTTTTTAAAAAATACTCTGCAAAGATAGGAAAAAATCGTTTTTTTCATCACAAGATCAATTATTGCTTTTGATCTGGGGCAGTGAAGATTACCATTCTTTTAATTTAGCATGCACAGCGTGTTACTCTGTTGTATTTTATATAGCTGTGCGGTGAAAGTTTCATATTCATATTATTTTCTTTTTATTTCATAAGCCCAAACTAGAATGCACAGACTGTGCATGTATTTATGTGGAGTGGACTGGGCAGAGTGGAGTGGACTGGGCAGAGTGGAGTGGACTGGGCAGGGTGGAGTGGACTATCAGAGTGGAGTGGACTGGGCAGAGTGGAGTGGACTGGGCAGAGTGGAGTGGACTGGGCAGAGTGGAGTGGACTGGGCAGAGTGGAGTGGACTGGGCAGAGTGGAGTGGACTGGGCAGAGTGGAGTGGACTGGGCAGAGTGGAGTGGACTGGGCAGAGTGGAGTGGACTGGGCAGAGTTGAGTGGACTGGGCAGAGTGGAGTGGACTGGGCAGAGTGGAGTGGACTGGGCAGAGTGGAGTGGACTGGGCAGAGTGGAGTGGACTGGGCAGAGTGGAGTGGACTGGGCAGAGTGGAGTGGACTGGGCAGAGTGGAGTGGACTGGGCAGAGTGGAGTTAGTAGACTGGGCAGTGAGGAGTGGACTGGGTGGAGTGGAGTGGACTGGGCAGAGTGGAGTGGACTGATTCTTGCATTAAAGCAAAATGGCTGTGATTGAAAGTGTCTCAACTGTGACAGCCCGCCAGATGAGGAAATTAGTTCCAGATTAAGCAGGTTTCCTTAATTCTCAGCCAAACTTCTTCCCAATCTAAGGGCGCCCGCATATTAGTTTTTCTGGAGCATTTTATTTTTTGCTTTTGCGTGTAAATTTCTATTATAATCGCATAGTTGGAAATATCAGGCTCTCGGCGCCAAAATGGATTGGCGTATACGGGCATAGCGACCAACAGTCCCAATGATTTTTGCATAGAACCAGCCAAGCTGGAAAACTCCTGCCCGACTCCCCGGGCCAGAATAATTAATCTGCCTTCTCCGCCTCATTCTCCCGGTTTTCAGGCAATATTTCTTGTGGAAAATCCCTCTTGACTTACGGATGGATATTAAAGGGACAGTCAGTGGCTTTGAATGAGGATTTTTTGATCACAAAGATTTTCCCCTACCCATTCAGCCCTCTCTGTCGGCTGACGCTGCTTGGCTCAGAAAATTTAATTTTTATCTTTATAACGAGAGTCTGCAATGGAAATCCTGTCTTTAAACTGAAGACATGTGTCTAAAGTACTCAAAAAAATCTGCACGGTAACTAGAATTTAGAGGGATCTGAGCTAAAAAATATTGCCATAATCTGAATAAATAGATAATGTTATTGCAATGCTTAGCCATATAGTAGTTTGCGAGTACCTTTACTGTAGTTTTTAGTCTTAAAAGATACCTAAAATATACCGACAACTCATTCTAGTAAATTGGATTAGCATACTCCTAATTATAACCCTCGGACCATCAAAACCATTTAAGATATGCTTTTATTCATAAAAAGAAAAAAAATATTTGTATGCTGAATTTTGTTGAAGAACAGAATTTAACGATTAATTAAAAAATCATATTAGGGACGAGATTGAATGTAGACAACCAAGTGGACAAGATTGAGTGTACGAAACTCACGGCACGAGTTTTGGATGTACGCAACCCAGGGGACGAGATTGGATATAGGCAACCCAAGGGACGAGATTGAATTTAGGCAACCCAAGGGACGAGTTTTGGATGTACGCAACCCAGGGGACGAGATTGAATATAGGCAACCCAAGGGACGAGATTGAATTTAGGCAACCCAAGGGACAAGATTGGATGTAGGCAACCCAATTGACGAGACTGAGTGTACGCAACCAAAGGGACGAGATTGAATTTAGGCAATCCAAGATACGAGATTTAATGTACGCAACCCAAGGACGAGTTTTGAATGTACGCAACCCAGGGGACGAGATTGAATGTAGACAACCCAAGGGACGAGATTGAATTTAGGCAACCCAAGGGACGAGATTGGATGTAGGCAACCCAAGGGACGAGATTGAATTTAGGCAACCCAACGGACGAGATTGGATGTAGGCAACCCAAGGGACGAGATTGGATGTAGGCAACCCAATGGACGAGACTGAGTGTACGCAACCAAAGGGACGAGATTGAATTTAGACAATCCAAGGGACGAGATTGGATGTAGGCAACCCAAGGGACGAGATTGAATTTAGGCAACCCAAGGGACGAGATTGGATGTAGGCAACCCAAGGGACGAGATTGGATGTAGGCAACCCAAGGGACGAGATTGAATTTAGGCAACCCAACGGACGAGATTGGATGTAGGCAAGCCAGGGGACGAGATTGGATGTAGGCAACCCAATGGACGAGACTGAGTGTACGCAACCAAAGGGACGAGATTGAATTTAGGCAATCCAAGAGACGAGATTGAATTTAGGCAATCCAAGAGACGAGATTGAATTTAGGCAATCCAAGGGACGAGATTGAATTTAGACAATCCAAGGGACGAGATTGAATGTACGCCACCGAAGGGACGAGTTTTGAATGTACGCAACCCAGGGGACGAGATGCAAAGTGTATAGGCTCCTTCACACTGCCATCAAATGAGCCACTGAATCACACAACCAATGTACAAATGAATCAAATTTGAAATATAAGTTGTGTGATCACTCGAAATTTGGCCTTATTTGATGCCGGTGTGAACGAGCAGGTTTTCCAAACGATACTTAAAAATCATGTTCCCTTGCCCACAGAGAACGAGTTGGCCATCATGTACAACGACATGAGCGTGCTGGAGAATCACCATTGCGCAGTGGCCTTCAAGCTGCTGCAAAACCCCGGCAGCAACATATTCAGCCAGTTGGACGACGTTGAAAGGCGTCAGCTGCGTAAGATGGTCATCGACATGGTGCTGGCCACCGACATGAGCAAGCACATGTCGCTGCTGGCGGACCTCAAGACTATGGTGGAGACAAAGAAAGTAGCTGGCGGATGCCTGCTGAAGCTGGACAATTACAGCGAGAAGATGCAGATCATGCAGAACATGGTGCACTGCGCCGACCTCAGCAACCCGGCCAAGCCGTTGCCCCTGTCAACCCAGTGGGTGACCCGCGTCATGGAGGAATTCTTCAGCCAGGGCGACAGGGAAAAGGCCCTGGGCCTGCCAGTCAGCCCCATGTGCTGCAGGGAGACTGCAAATGTTGAGAAGTCACAGGTGAGACTTTGGGAGGGCGTCAGTGCGGCTTATGTTTGGTGCAGATTAGCTAAACTCTTTTGGCGCCTCATCAAATGCTTCAAATTAACCACCGTCTGGGCACTGCCGCAAGAAACTAGACCTTCGAAAGCTGCATAACCAATTGAAAGCAGAGGTTCTTCGTCACGCATTGACAGTTATAAATGATTGATTTAGAAGATTTATGCAAAATTAGCCTGCTCTCACGTGGCTTCAGTTCACTGCGGCCCCGTTTGTCCAATCAAAAATCCCCACCGTGGGAGTTCATTCTTTCATTACTCGTACGAAGGAATTCCCATTTGCATTGCTCCCAAATACATGCATGCGTATCTGTTAGTGGCTGGGAGTAACTGGAGTGGGAATAAATGTGATAAAAGGTTCGAAGGAGGGGGTGGAGCTCCCCCCTGCTGCTGCAGAAATCCCAAGTCTGTATGCCAAAATTGAAATGGGAACTCACTAATAAATCCTATTTCAACTATGCGGCGGATTAGCTAAGGGAGAGCAGAGGGGCAGACAGACAGGCGGACGGCATCTTCTCGGAGTGTCTGACCGCTGAAACACTCAAAGCATCAACAGCCTCGCGCCCCCTAGGGAGTTGACAGCGTGAGACTGTACTTGAGACAGCCGCTGATTAGTCTACTTCATTGCCTTGATTGGATCACAGCTTATGCTAAATAACAGCAGCTCAAGGAGTTTGATACACTTGTCTGTCTGGACTTTGACTGTTTATTCGACCGATATATTCAGTTAAAACTACTGTTATTGGTAAAAAAGTTATTGCATCAATATTATCCAGTGACCGTAGAAAAGGTTCTTTATCCAGTCCAGGACCATTATTTAGGATGAGAGACTTTATTACTAAGAAAACTTGGTACTGAAACTTTCTTCATCATCAAAATAGCAACAAACTCAGTCCGAAACTGGACGTTCCAAACAACAAGCGTCCGAACTCGGAAAAACTAAACTATTGTGCTAACAAGCACAGCCTGGGTGTAGATGGCTACCTGGGCGTAGATGGCTACCTGGGCGTAGATGGCTACCTGGGCGTAGATGGCTACCTGGGCGTAGATGGCTACCTGGGCGTAGATGGCTACCTGGGCGTAGATGGCTACCTGGGCGTAGATGGCTACCTGGGCGTAGATGGCTACCTGGGCGTAGATGGCTACCTGGGCGTAGATGGCTACCTGGGCGTAGATGGCTACCTGGGCGTAGATGGCTACCTGGGCGTAGATGGCTACCTGGGCGTAGATGGCTACCTGGGCGTAGATGGCTACCTGGGCGTAGATGGCTACCTGGGCGTAGATGGCTACCTGGGCGTAGATGGCTACCTGGGCGTAGATGGCTACCTGGGCGTAGATGGCTACCTGGGCGTAGATGGCTACCTGGGCGTAGATGGCTACCTGGGCGTAGATGGCTACCTGGGCGTAGATGGCTACCTGGGCGTAGATGGCTACCTGGGCTTAGATGGCTACATGGGCGTAGATGGCTACCTGGGCGTCGACTACCTGCTAATTTCAAAGCTCTTCTCGCCGCCTATTTAGGTGTCATTCATCGACTTCATCGTGCACCCGCTGTGGGAGGCGTGGACGGAGTTGGTGCACCCCGACGCTGAGGACATCCTCAACACTCTGGAGCAGAACAGGGACTATTACTGCGAACTGTCCGCAGCCAAGGAGGCCGAGGCAGCCTCCAAAGAGGAAGCCGGCGCGAACAAGCCATCGAGCTGAGGCCCGCGAGCTGAGAGAGACGAATCAAGAAGAAAATTTATTCGTATTACGAAAGAAGGAAAGGGAAGGAGCAAAATGAGAAAAACTAACAAGGCCCACACACCCGGCACTCTCCGGGACTGCATCCGAACTGCTCTTTGTCCCTCCAGCTGTGTTTTCCCTGCTCCTCATTTTCTTACTACGAGAAAAAGCAGCCTTTTCCTCCCAAACCTTAGCTTCACGGGGCTTTCCCAGCTCGTCTCAGCGAGGGTCTCCCTAATCCCCTCGGCCGTCAAATCCCTTTTCCCAGGGGGTGGAGACGGAAGGGGCAATATACGCGCACACAATAATACAAAAGAAGGAAAGAGGAGAGGCGAGGCAATCGCCGGGAATCGGGTAGACGAGCTGCAACAGCAGCGGCGGTGGTTATATGCGAATAGGACATTACATTTCCCTGCCCCTGTACCAGCTGCCCCTGCACCACCAATCTACCCTGCAGTCCATGTGCAGCCTCGCATGCCTGCTTGCGCCGCCTTTAATATTAAAACTTGTTAATTTGCTCCAAATCTTGGCGCATCTCTGTAACGACAGGTTTCGAACTTTCATGCTTTCCACCCCCAGCAACCAGAGTCAGAATCCCAACCGAGTAGTCATTTTGCTCTTCCCGATTCTCTACCATTGCTGGCTAATTTTACAAGCGGCCCATCTTTGCTTCTTGCTTTTGTCTGCTTCTTGTCTGGTTTGTTATTTTGAAGAAAAGGCACATGTATTTATTTTAATTCGCGTAGTAGGGAAACCCGCTTTGTTGTCCGCTGTACCGCTTCGCGTATTCTCATCGATCCACTGATGAAGCAACAAGCCAGTGGAGCCTATTCGACTGGCCATTGTCCAGACTGTAAGCTTTGAGATATAGATACGTCTTTTGTCATGACTTTGCACTTAGATTTTGAGCGATTATCAATACGAATTATATCAGTGAATGATTTGGTCTTCATGATAACTGTTGATGAAGTTCTTAATCAAGCTGGTTCTCCCCAGCAACTTGTCTGACTTTTATTGTGAAATGCGGCACGAAACTGATGTTTATTTCCCATCTCCAAGCAGCTCTCGCTCCCTCCGAGTTCCCGTTTGTTTTTCCAACCGAATCTTATATTTTGTTTTCAGCTTCTCTTAAGCTTATTAAAATACTTGTGTACAAATATGCCAAGTCGCACTACTAATAGTAGAAGTTATTACACAAGTTCATCATATATAAATGCAAATTTATGAGTATGAGAGAGATGCTCATAAATTATTAACCAAAATTCTCACGTCTTAATGAATTGTGCTTGCAGTTATTTGCTTTGAGTATTTTTTAATTTAATACGAGTAATAAAGCACAAATAAGAGGCAAGTGCCAAAAAGGAGTACAAATCCGCGGAATAGGTCTTGGCATAATGCCAATCAAACTGACTTCAAAATACATGTACATATACAGGTAAAGCAGTCATACTAAGCTATGCAGACAACTAACATCGTAAAAAAGGACGCTATGCGTTGAAATAGTGCGAGTTTTCTTGGAGGCCGGATTTCACCCATACGCTCGTAGTTTTTACTCTTTTTTCTAATTTTTCGAAAAGTCGCACAGTGAAACAGAAAATAATAATTATCCTTGCGTCGAATGAATTGTGACATAATGACCGCGGGTGGTGTTTGGACATGGTCCACTGCGGATTGCTCTTCCTACCAATGATGACGGCTTTCTGCTGCGGAGATGCGTGGGTCGACGACAATTACCGTGCTTGGCTACGCCGACGATCTTGCACTGCTGTCCTCAACTGTTGATGGAGCCCAGCGACAACTGGACATTTATGTTGCTGTTCGGCGAGTGTCAGCCTGGTGGTCATCACACAGAAGACGACATCGAGGCAGCAATTTTGTGCGGAGGTACAGATGGACAGCAGGCGACGGAGCTTTCGCATTGTCAGCAGTTCATCTACCTCTGGTCTGGTTTCCGGCGTTCGCGAGGATCTGGAGAATCTGCGGCGTCGCCGCGGGCTTGCCTGGACTGCTTTCGTTCTGAGGGCAGTCCTGCGGTCCGAAGCTACCTGACCGCTAGAGAGCGGCGTTGTTCCAGGCGGTGGTCCAGACCGTCCTGGCGACACTCAACTTCATGAGCTTGTCCTGCTGGTGGCCTGGAATGCACGCTGACATCGAGCGATTGTCAGTCAGTGTGATGTATGCAGCACATGCGGATGTATGCGGCCCAGATTGGGGAAGACCAGAGACACCTGGCCAGTGGTCATCGAGGATAGCTGCGTCTACATGTACAGCGCTGAGACCTGACACCTGGACGTGGAAGCTCGCTCGAGCAGCAATTGTAGACGCGGCAAATGCTGGCCTGCTGCTGCGCGCCGCCTTTAAGATCGCCGGCGAGCGAGTTTCCAACAAGGCGCTGTATCGCTGCGTCGGTTTTGTTGTTGTGCTGTTGCGTCGAACAGAATATCCTCACACAGACATACTCAAACCTCATAAAAAGCATTTTCTTGTCTTTTCCATTTTCATTGCTTATCATGTTTTGACACTTATATATTTCTATTATCCAGTATTAACGGCTGTCGATTGAAGAAATTCAGTAGTAGAAAAAGAGGTCACTATACCATGCACCTACAAAAAACCTAGCACGCTACGCTACTGGTGTCAGACAGCAGTTGATGTAAGCATCATAGAGGTATAGCTGGATTGCTGAATAGTTTGACAGTTTAATTGTGACAGCCAATCAAAGATCCTGTATTAGGGGTTGTCGCACGTAAGAGTAATCAGTAAAAGTCAGTAAGAGCCAATGGTTCTTTTATTTGTTGGTGAGTCGAAAGAGTTCTTTATGAAAATGTTTGTGAGTTATGAGCGTTTTTTATAGAATATTTTAATTCATAATAAATGCAAGGATGACTTTTAAAAGTAGTCTACCTAAGTCATCCTTGAATTATAAACACGTTGCCCATGGAAAATTAAATACAGTCTAATTAGATGAAGTCGTTTACCGTAAATATTAAATATACGAGTAGTTAATTTTAATTCAATTAATTTTCTAGAAAATCTTAATCGTATGACTTAAAATAGAATTATTGAAAATTCGAAGCTTCAATGCTTGTTGTGTAGTGTAGTGTTCTTGTTTTGTGTTTTTATGATTGATTTCGTATAGACTCAAAGCATAGGAGTTTTATAGCTGCTAATATTTTGGCAGTGTGTTGCCGATCAAATGTACAAGTCCCTTTCATATATAACTTGTGACACTTGTCATTTTATCAGCAACTGCTTCCTTGAATTTTCCTAAATTTTCTGTGAATATTTTCTTTTCCTCTCATTCTTGTGCTCTAATTTTTACGTGTACAATCACTGTTTATGTTCGGACTTTACGATAATTACGCAGACTTAGTCCCCCTTAGAGTAAACCAAACGGCATTCTTTCGTCTTACGATGCCTGCTATGCATTTCAATGGGATGGCCCCCATTCGTTTTATGATGCCCATATAAAGCATATGGCATAGGCGTGATGGTGTAGTTTCTGTATAATTTTCGTTTTATGGCAATACACGTATTTTGTATTTCATATACTTGACGGATTGTTGTTCATTAATGAAAGTCCAGCGCTATATATTCCGTTTCGTTTTATGATGCCGCAAGTGTTAGAATTATTCATTGGGGATCGTAAGACAAAAGTGAGGGGGGGGTACTTTGGGTCCTTAAATTTGTTTACTGCTTCTTCAGCCATGGCTACGAAGTGCCCACTAGGATCGTTCTTATAATCGCCCACCAGGCCTATAATATCCATTTTGTTTCGCGATGCCCCAGACGTGACGTTGTAGTTATTCATAAGGCATTGTAAAATGAAACAGATTATAATGGCTCAATAGCTTCAGTTGCTAATAAGGGCGGACACAATGTTAAAGCGTGTAAGTTGTGACATTTCCGTGGAAATATAGTCAGAAGTACAAACCAACTGTGTGACTCAATTTAAGACCTCTGAAACACTGCACTCTTCCATCGTAAAGTATACATTTTTAAGGCCTTCTTGCTTATTTAACATGGGCATCGTAAGATGAAACATATACAATTTTGGGCATCGTAAGACGAAATAATGCCAACTATATACAATGTCTAGGGCAGATGATTAGGCCTAGACTATAGAATCTAGAATATCTAGAATCTAGATACATATATTTTTCATAGAAATGACTTCTGATAGGCTTTTTATAGAATGCTATTTTTTGTAGAAATGGCATTTTAGAAAACTGACACTTAAAAATAGGTGCTTTTATATATTTAAATAAGTTCTAGCATAAAAAGTTATTATTAAATGCAAAGCTGATAGTGATAGGCCTATAATAATCTATTTTTAAAGCAATCAATTCCTAACAGATTTTTTGTTTTAGAACTTATAATTTGATGAAATTTTCATTGTTTTTAGGCCTACTTTTACAAAAGCAGAGGTTAGCTTTTTTGTTGTTTCTAATCAAATCAAGGAACATTTTTTATATACTAAGTTGTTGATTATTTACTAAGAGGAAAAAGAAATAAAAGGCTCTGTCTCTAATTGTAGGTCTAGCAAAGCAAAGGTAGAAAAAGTTTATTTATAGCCCTCTATGTATTTTAGAACTAAGATTAACTTTTTTAGGCATAGTTGCCAAAAGAAATCTTGGCTATTCTAGCTATATTAGGCCTTGCCTAGATTTTTATTGATAGATAAAAGAAAAAATCTAAAAATAGGCCTAATATATTTATCATTTGATATAAAATTGAGGGTTATATTGAATTTGTCAATATCTAATTTGTCAACAACAAAAATTAAAAGAAATCAAAATCACAAGTTAAGTGAATTTGTCAACAACAAGACAGACTCATTATAAAGTTTATTCCTTAGTGCAATAACTGTAGTATAAATTTCTATAGTTCAATGAGCCAAATATTACCAAAAACTTTTATAGGACTTCATAAGTGCATATTCTAAATGCTATTATGTATATACAACTCAAAATCTAACAAATTGGGCAATCAATGCTACATACATAATATTACATTCTATATAGTTGAGTATCTTGATGAAGTATATTAAGAGCTAGTCTATTGGGTGTTTTATATACTATGTATGCTTTATTACACTATTGCATCTTTAGAATAAATCAGTTCACTTTAATTCAAATTTATCCTAGGTTTATTTTTCTCCTTAATTATTAATAGAGACTTTTTTAAGTACAACTTCAAATTTCAAAATGAGTACAAAAATAGTTCTGGGGATTTATTGCAATTTAGCAAGTTTAAAATCTAAAGATTTAATAGGCTGTAAAAATGTATAGGCCCCTATCAAATAAAACATTTGCCTTTGTTATCTTATATGTATCTTCTCAATAGGCTTTTATCTTTATCTTTTAATTTTTCACTTATATTAAATATATACTAGCTAGTCAATAGCATATCATCAGGTAACCAAATTTGTAAACAATGCATTGTAAGATAAACTGAATTTATCAACATAGTTCAATAGAGTTGACAAATTAAATGTTGACAAATTTGGTGGCACCCAAAATTGAAAGCAAGAGAACAAATGAGAATAAGATAGTCAAAATGTCAGATAAACAGCATAAAATTTTATATAGGCAATAGTACTTTTCAAATGTTCTAATTTTCTGCTTGTTTCCACTTTAGTTTTTTTTACAATAGGCCTAGCATTCTTTTAGTTCCTCTCCTTCCCAATTAGGTAATTTTCAATTCAAATTCTAGCATATAATGAGTCTGCTTTATGTAAGTGCTATAGGTTTCTAAAAAAGCTGTTTATCATTTTTGTATTGAAATTTTGGTAGAAACTTGTTTTTCCTTTCTAATTCTTCTTATTGGAATTATTGGCAATATGCTTAATAAGATTCTAAGTCTATTTTTCATAAGGTTTTGAAGTGATATATTGTTGTCCCTTTCTTTGCAAAGTCCAAAAATGACCAAGTTGTTCCTTTTATCTTTTTTGTTTTATTTCTTTAACAATCTCATTGTAGTTAGGCCCTAATATTGTAAGTTTATCTTTTGATTTCCATATTTAATATTTTTTAGTCTTTTATCCTCTCTTTAAAAGATGTTGCTTTGTCTTAAAGTTTTTTTAATAGCTCAACTTTCTTCAAAAGTGCTTAAGCATGTATCTTGCAATTGCAATACCTATAAGAAATTGCTTATGCTAGTGTCAAAGGCTTTGATGATAGTTAAAAAGACTTTTTTGGGAGTTCTTAGTAGCCTTTGTGGCTCTATCTATTGTAGCTTCCATATTAGATTCTATCTTCAACCTTTTCTTTGTATGCAACTTGCAAGATAGCTATTTTTGTCATTGTAATTGTTTTTCAATTGTTGTAGTAGAAAGACACTAGTTAATGATTCAATTTTAGCAATAGGTTGGCTGTTTCATTTAGCTCCTCTTTGAGATATGCCTTAAACTACTTTGGTTAAGTAAAGAGTTATATCAAAGATATTAAAAAGTTTTTAGGAAAAAGTGATCATAGTGTCTAATAGGTTAATACTAATAGGCCTAAGCTAAATGCATTAAAAATATATTGAAAATTTAAGCTACAAAACATTTAGTAATTTTTTTATTACTTGACCACTTTTCAAAAATAAAGACTATTATATATATTTTCAAGCATATATGGTTTATCAAATCAATGAAATAGAAAAATATTAAAAACAGCTTTCAAATTTTCTTTGAAATCCCTAGGTCTACTATTAGAGGATTCTAGTCATTTTGTCTATTGTCAACTTGTCTGCCAACAGATGAGTTAACTCTTATCTAAAAAGTAAAAAAAGACAAATTGGTTATACTTATACTTATATGTTAATGTATAAGTACTAGATATGTTTTTTATTTATGGGGACACTAAATGGACAATTCTACAAGTGTGATAATCATAGGTTTCAAGGTATAATGTTGAATTGTATGAAAAATATTTTATACTTGTATTTTGGTCCTAAAATAAGAAGTCTGCATTGTAGTTTATAGAAAAAGGTTTTGGAACTTTAGTTTTATTTGGAAGCAAATAGGACATACTTTAACATTTTTGCACTATATAGTGCTGATTATGAGTAGTCTTGGGATCATGGTTGGGGCTTCCAATGGAAGGTTGCTGGGCAATGACCCCAGTTGGCTATCCCATCAAGCAACCCCTGGCATCCATTTGGTAAATAGCACTAACCTAACCTTTAACAGTAGGTAATTCATATACTTCTAGTTGGCAGTCAAGAAAGTACAACAGGGGAAACAGTAGCAGCTCCAAAGGTGGATATGCATGCTAGGTTGAATGAACTATTAGTGAAAAGGAGTGTTCTAGCTTGATTTTTTTAATCTCTCATACTTTTTCTCTATCCCTTTAAATTAGGTCCAAAATTTGGCGCTACAAAACCAACCAAGAGCTAATTGTAATTTCACCTATAGCAGGCAATGTAGGAAGATAATTCCAGTGACCTTGGACTGGTCTTGGATGTCTAAGATAATAGCTACCATCTTTTGGCTATAGTGTACCCTTGTAGTACACAGCTACAGTGAATATGGTAACTTGATTTTGGTACAAATATACCAATTGCATGGTGTCTTGGTGGGAGCAGGAATAATTTTCACTGTAGTAAAAATGAATAATGATTTCATGCTCTGCCAAGCTAGCTTGCTATTGGCTAATAAAGTTAGACTGGAGTCACTGAGTCTGCTTGCTGGCTTAATGACTGGCATGTCACTCTCAGCAGCTAGCTTGAGAAGCAGGGCATAGTGGTGTTTAGGTGTCTAGGGGAGAGCAGCTCAAACATTGTTCAGCCAGTCATGGAATTCCCTGGACTAGAAGAGGTTCATAACAGTTATTATTTTTATTCTTTAGAGTTTCCCTTTAAATATCTTTATTATTAAATCTGTATGTATAAGTTTGAATATACTTCTTTGTTGTAGTAGTACAAAGTATCATGAAATGTTTTATTCCTAGTTATCTGCTGCTATAGTTATCTTATATAGGACCTGTGGTTCATAGAAATGTTCTGTTTAAGGCAATTTTATAGATTACTAAATCTAGATAGTTCTGATTTCTACACCGATTTCAACTTTACCTTCTACACCTTGGGTAAGGCTGTGATAGCTAGATGCTAATCGTGAGTGACAATTACAAGTTATTGTAATGTTTATAGTAGTAACATATGTTTAGATGGGATTGAGAAGCAAGCTATAAAAAGTGTTAATGAATAATGAAAACTTTGGGTTTTTAGTATCAATTTGAGTTTTCCTTGACTTGCCTATTAAATCCCGTCTGCTTAAGCCGCGTGACCATATTTTAAGTTTTAATGAGTTAATAAATCCACTTCAACTTGCAGTCTGTTAGCCAGCCATGTCAGCTCGCCAAAGGCGCAAACAGCAGCAGCCGAAGCTGCAACAGCACCACGAAGTAAAGCCGGACAAGACGGAGCAAGCTTCCAGCGGTAGTGGCTTTCTCAGCTGGCGAAGCAGCTTTGCACTGACATGCCTGGTTGCCATTGCGGCAGGTTATTTCACCTACAGAATGAACTCTCGCATGTGGGAGAATCACATACATTTTTCCCATTTGGCAACCATCGAGCGTGAGATGTTTCTAACTAGCGAGCTGGGATTCTACTATAGCTTTTTCAAACAGGTTGTCGAAGCGCCCACCCTGTTTGATGGCGTCCGTCTGTTGCTAAGCGACACGTTGTCCGAGCATCCCGACACTATTAATGCCCTGCGCAGGTTCAATCTCTATCCGGAGCTCTGCATCGGCGCAATGTACCGAGTTTATGCTGGACTAGCCCAGCAGTTCGGCTGGCACACCAGGGACTGCTATCAGGTGAGCGAGCTTGTACTGTATTTCTATTTACCGTTGCTAAATTAGGTGACCCTGTATTAGGGTATCTATTTATGTTTATAGTTACTTCGGCTGTTTACTTTAACATCCGTGAAGTAAGACTAGTTAGTATATTCCTTCTGCTTATAACATCTGTTGAGCAAATCCGGATCACTGCTGATTTAAATGCAAGCTACTACTGAGAGCTCTTATGAGTAGTCTTGATTTGGCTCTTAAGCAATCGCTATCCTTATAGATTTTCTGTTTAAGTGGCCGATTGCCTACCAGAAAGGATGCATGAATATATATTAATGATAATAATAATAATACTTGATTACACCTGCCCCAAATAGCAGATGCGCAACCGACAGCTCAGCCGCAGCTATTTGCGCGGCGCATCTGAAGGCTGCGTACGGCTGTTCAGTCCAAGGACTGATGGGGGGGGGGTCGCCACACACACCATCAATTACCCCAGCTAATGCTGGCACCCATTTTACAGCTGGGTGAACTGAAGCAATGCAGAGTTAAGTGTCTTGCTCAAAGACACAAATTGTTCCGAGTGGGTCCAGAATCAAACCCCCGACCTTCAAGTCGTGAGTCCGACGCTCTAACCACTAAGCTACAACCCATCCTCAAAGTATATACTACTTACAGAGTAGCTTAGAATCCTCTTCACGATAGGCTTGTAATACAATAAGATTGCATTTAGCTACTTAATTTAGTAGTATGATAAAGCGTGGCTTCTTTGAAGAAATTGGTAAGTACGTTTCGTACAGTCACGTATGTCACAGAAGACCATGTTATAAAGTGGGAATTTCGTAAGATTGAAACTTCACAAGATCGAAATTTTTCGACGAATTCAAAATCGAAATTATTGAACTCTGTCAGGTAAATCGGGGCTCGGATATGCCGCCCGTGCAAAGCTGCGAAGGCATTGGCGAGCCGATGTACTTCTACGTTGAAGTTGTCTACCTGCTGAGCGGACTCACCGCCGCTGGCCTGGCCCTGCTGGCCAGCTATGCCCGGCCTGAGGATCGGCCCTGCCCCCTGTCTGGCGTCATAGCTACAGTCGGTTACCTAGGCAACCACCGAGAGTGCACCCGGGTGCAATGGACGCCAACCCTGCGCGAGAGTTTCAGCTTCCCTCTGCTGGTGCTGCACCAGATTTGTCTGTTGAATTTTCTTCGCCGCGGCGGCACAGAGGAACGGCCGAAATCTGTTGCTGTCCTGCTTCTGGCCGGCTCTGCTCTTCTGTTTCTGTTGCCTTGGCAGTTTGCCCAATTTGCTCTGCTAGTGGAGGCCGGCGCCCTGCTGTGCGCCCACGCGCTGGGCTACCTTGGTCACAGGCTGACCCGCCTAGCCATGCTGGCGCTGCTGCTGGCTCTGGCTCTGGCATTCGCTCTGCAATTCGGCAACGTTATGCTGGTGAGCAGCCTGCTGTGCTCCGCCCTGCTCACCGCCCTGCCCCTGTTGCAGCTGCACCAGCTGATTAGCCGGCTGGCACCCATGTGCATCGCTGCGCCCGCCCTGCCTGTGCTCTGGCTCTGCTGCACCCTGCTGGCCAAGGCCGGCCTGGCCTGGCTGCTTGGCGCCGAACAGGTGAGGCTGTCCTTGGGGTCACTGATTCACACAGACTGGGGTTGTTAGATAACTGATTCACATAGACTAAGATTGTTAGATGACTGATTCACACAGAATAGGGTTGTTAGATGACTGATTCGCACAGAATAGGGTTGTTAGATGACTGATTCACAGACTGGGGTTGTTAGATGACTGATTCACACAGACTGGGGTTGTTAGATGACTGATTCACACAGACTGGGGCTGTTAGATGACTGATTCACACAGAATAGGGTTGTTAGATGACTGATTCACACAGAATAGGGTTGTTAGATGACTGATTCACAGACTGGGGTTGTTAGATGACTGATTCACACAGACTGGGGTTGTTAGATGACTGATTCACACAGACTGGGGCTGTTAGATGACTGATTCACATAGACTAAGATTGTTAGATGACTGATTCACACAGACTAGGGTTGTTAGATGACTGATTCACATAGACTAAGATTGTTAGATGACTGATTCATGCAGAGTAGGGTTGTTAGATGACTGATTCACACAGACTAGGGTTGTTAGATAACTGATTCACACAGACTAGGGTTGTTAGATAACTGATTCACGCAGACTAGGGTTGTTAGATGACTGATTAGAAATATAAGATGTGTCGAACAGAGATGAGCAATCTAACTAATTTACCGCTTCAGGACAGCCACATGTGGGACATCTTACTAAGCAAGTTAAGCGCAGGCCGAACCTTTCACTCGATGATGTACACCTGCGCCAAAGAGTTTGACTTCTACGATCCCCAGTCGTTAATTGAGCTGAGCAAGACTCTGGCGCTGCCTGCCGGATTAGCCAGCTTAGCCTACGTCTGCTACCGGGTTGCCGCGCTTGTGATCGCCCGCAGCCGCCAGTACCGAGCCCGCCTGGTGCTCGGCCGCCCGGAGCCGCCAGTCTGCGTGCCGGCAGAATCGCCCGGCGTTGACGCCGCCTCGGTGACCCTCGCCTGCCAGCTGGTTGGCTTCGGCCTGCTGGCCGGCCTCATAATGCGACTCAAGCTGTTCTTCACTCCGCTGCTGGTGCTGCACGCTGCCGCTCTGCCAATGCCTGCGGCTAACCGGCTGCGCCTGCCAGCGCTGCTGCTGCTGCTGTGCGCCTCCGGCTGGCAGGGCAGCGCCAACTATGCTGCCGAGATGAGCATCAGCGGCGAGTATTCCGACTGGCACACCGAGCAGCTGGTCTATTGGATCCGGGACAGTACTAAGCCTGGCGAATCATTTGCCGGCACCATGCCTGTGACGGCCACTGTTCGATTGGTTGCTGATCGGCCTATTGTTAATCATCCGCATTATGAGGACGCCGGGATGCGGGCAAGGACTAAACAGGTGGGTTAGATATTCCCCTCAAATTTGCCGCTTCCTCTCATCTGTGCTGATGATGGCTGCCGCTTCCCCTCTCACCTGTGCTGATGATGGCTGCCGCTTCCCCGCTTCCCCTCTCACCTGTGCTGATGATGGCTGCCGCTTCCCCGCTTCCCCTCTCACCTGTGCTGATGATGGCTGCCGCTTCCCCTCTCACCTGTGCTGATGATGGCTGCCGCTTCCCCGCTTCCCCTCTCACCTGTGCTGATGATGGCTGCCGCTTCCCCTCTCATCTGTGCTGATGATGGCTGCCGCTTCCCCGCTTTCCCTCTCATCTGTGCTGATGATGGCTGCCGCTTCCCCGCTTTCCCTCTCATCTGTGCTGATGATGGCTGCCGCTTCCCCGCTTCCCCTCTCACCTGTGCTGATGATGGCTGCCGCTTCTCCGCTTCCCCTCTCACCTGTGCTGATGATGGCTGCCGCTTCTCCGCTTCCCCTCTCACCTGTGCTGATGATGGCTGCCGCTTCCCCTCTCACATCTGTCGATTTTGACTGGACTTTGCAGGTATACAGCATGTATAGCCACCTGTCTCTGGCTGACTGGTCTCGCACAGCAAAGTCTCTAAGCGTCAACTACACCCTGCTAGTGAAAGGCTACTGCCGCCGCGGGCCCTGCTCAATGCCGGATATATTTGAGCGGACAGAGGCTCAAAATCCAGACTCGCCTGTCCTGTGCGAACTCATGGCCAGCCGGCCGGACCAGCTGCGGCCTCATCTGATGAGGGTGTTTGACAATCCTAAGTACAGTGTGTTCCGGGTGGTGTACTGACAGTGCTGACTGGTTTGGGTGGTCGCATGCGGTTGCGGTTTTCTATTTTGGTGGCATTATAAATGTGTAGGGACTGTATTTGACTGTGTCGTTCAGCAGCTTTGATATTGATTCTTTAGCTTGCCTAAGGACTCTGTTTTGCACGTTTTATTGTGTTCACTCCGATCATTTTAGTGTTTATAAAAATCGTTTATTGTATTATAAAAAACTATAGGATTGTTAATGTTATGCTGTTTATTTTTTTTAACTGTGAGGTAGCGGAAGACCACATTGTTTAGGTGTATTCTGTTTCTACTGAGTACCACAGGCTAACAATGCTTCTTCATTTAATCTAACTGACCGCTAAACCAATGCTAAATCAAGCAAAAATTCCTACTGTCTTACCCATCGCCCACTCGATACTTCACCATCACAACTAGAGACTTCACCATCACAACTAGAGACTTCACCATCACAATCCTAGACTTCACCATCACAACTAGAGACTTCACCATCACAACTAGAGACTTCACCATCACAATCCTAGACTTCACCATCACAATCCTAGACTTCACCATCACAATCCTAGACTTCACCATCACAACTAGAGACTTCACCATCACAATCCTAGACTTCACCATCACAATCCTAGACTTCACCATCACAATCCTAGACTTCACCATCACAATCCTAGACTTCACCATCACAATCCTAGACTTCACCATCACAATCCTAGACTTCACCATCACAATCCTAGACTTCACCATCACAATCCTAGACTTCACCATCACAATCCTAGACTTCACCATCACAATCCTAGACTTCAATATCACAATCCTAGACTTCACCATCACAATCCGAGACTTCACCATCACAACTAGAGACTTCACCATCACAACTAGAGACTTCACCATCACAGCTCGAGACTTCACCATCACAACTAGAGACTTCACCATCACAATCCGAGACTTCACCATCACAATCCGAGACTTCACCATCCCAACTAGAGACTTCACCATCACAACCCGAGACTTCAACCAGAAGCTTCAGACAACTTCACCAACTAGAAACATTGGCTCATATTACCAATACATAGATTCTGTTTCTCTGTCTAATCTAATTTTCTATATTTCTTTTTCGTGTTTTAATACTTTGTTTTAGCATTTATTTACAGGTCTGGTGTTAGTCTTAGTCCATCTATAGTTAAATATTATATGCTGATATACAATCCAGCAGGTGTACTATTGACACAGTGCTGTCTCGAATCTTTGCTATTATTCTGTTCCAGTTTGCCAATAACTCAGCTTTTATTTATATCAAACACTGGTCACTGATTGCATGGTCACTGTCACGGCTGTTGCTGTGTACAAATCGAATGTCAAATCTCTTCTTGCTATTTGACAAATTTCTAAAATATGCTATTGAACCAAACGAAATATTCAATAGCCTATTTGGAGTTTCCGTATTAAATAAAATTATTATCACAACTATGCTAGTTTCTTTTTCAGTCGTTTTAGCTGGATTTCTATACTTCATTATATAATTTAAGCATTCCAGAATAGAATTAGTGAGTACTGCATCAAAGTTATAATAATATTTGGAGGGGTCCGTAGCCCAGTGATCTGACGCGGCGCTCTGATGTGCCAGCGGCCCAGGCTCGATTCCAAGTGCAGTCACATTAATTAATTGGGTCTAAATTTGAATCTCGGCTTGGCTCTGCTCGTGCAATTAACGGCCTTGAGGGCCAACCCCCAAGGCACAGTGAAGTGTACATGCAAGTGTACAAGTATATACTCATGTCTGTGTGTGTGCCTGTGCGTATGATCGCGTACGTATCCGCGCGCTTGTCTGCCTGCTCAGGGGAGTCGGCGGAATGGGCAGTAATGCCTCTCGCCGGTTGTGTGACAATGTCAATAAGACACATTTGAGAATTTAGGGCTTAAATGCTAAAATATTCCTGTTTGCAATTGAAATCGTTCTATCTGCAATACTTTCGTCCACTAATGCTTTCTTAATGGGAGCTGAATTAATGTAGTTCATACCATATACAACTGTTTACTCACTAAACCTTTTTTCATCCATTCCTTTATTCCGAAAAGAAAACTGCCAAAACTGCAGTTGTCTGTTATATAAATTTAGCTCAAATTATTATGAACTCCTTCGTGGACGAATTCAATTGCAAAATAGTTTGTATGATGCCTCCCCATGCGATACGTTTCTGATTTATAGACCATAAAAACTTTCTCTTATGTGCGAAGCGAATGGTTTGGCCATAGACTAAAATGATAATCAAACTGGGGAATAGACATGCATTCTATAAGACTGACTGTCTATGGCCAGACACTATCCCGACACCAAAGGACACAGATTCTATTATCCTAGATGGTGGGCCACTACAGCCGTCTGGCCGATTAGGACCATAGACTGTAGCTTCTGTTGCTCTCAAGCATAAGCAATAGCAGCTGGTGTCTGTGGCCCTAACCCTGGGGTTTTCGGGGCCTCAGGGACGGCCGCTAAACACATTAGCGAATGCTGGAGTGACACGTCTAGGTAATATAGACTGTGTGCCAAAGACTATCTCGGTAGCCTTTTAGTAATGAGTGTACAAAAAGTTTTTATTTAGAATAGAAAGTGTACATATTGTGTTTTATTTAAATGGAAGATCCTATTGTCTCGCCATTGCATTGGATCTAACTCATTCATGGCTCTGCGCATGGATGCGCGGAAACAGGAGCTTCTAGAAGCCCGTTTCCAAGGCCCCAGCTATGGCGGCGCCAGCGCGGCGTCGACCACCGCGGCTGGCGATCGCGCCGGCGGCTTGTCGCAGTCGTCCTCTGGCCAGTCCGGCCAGCTTGACGCAGCCTCCAATCCAAGCACCGCGGACTTCTCCGCCTCATTCAATAGGGAATCTGTCGGCGGCAACATCAGCGGAACCGCTGTTGGCAACAGCACCGTCATCACCATGGTGACCATCAGCGACACGACCGGCACGGAAGAGCCCCCTCAGCCAGGCCAGGCTTCCGCAGCTCTGGCCGCTGCCGCTGCCGCTGTGGCAGCCGCCGGCCCCGTCGCTTCGTCTTCAGCCTCGCCAAGCGCCTGTCGTTCGTCGGCCTCGACGGCCCCTGCCGCTGCTGGCTCCAAGGCGGCCAGGAAGCGCCGGGCCGGGCCCGCAGGCTCCGCTGTTGATGATGCAGCGGCGCCATCGTCGCAGCAGCAGCAGGCCCAGCCGAAAACTCCCGGCAGTTCCGGCGGGCGCTGTCGCCGAATCGACGAGTTTTACACAAAATTCAACCCAGCGCAGCCGCCTCCGTCTCAGCCCGCCGCTCAGCCGACGCAGCCCGCCGTACCGCCCTCTAGCCTGCCGCTGCTGCCGGCACCAGCTGCTCTGAGCAATCCTCCGTGCGTTATTTTGTCTGACGACAGCTGCAGCAGTCGGAGCAGCGACGGCGCCGCTGTCAGCTCGGCAACGACTCGCCGGCCTGGCCGTCCGCGCAAGCGACAGCAACAGCAGCAACAGCCGTTGCAGCTGCTGGAGGCTGCCAAATCGCGGCTGTCGCCTGTGAAAGAGTGCCAAGCCAGTCCAGACGCCAGGACCGAGCTGGCCGATGTGATTAAAGCGCGCGACGATCTCGCCCGCATGGTGGCCAGCCAACGCAACGCAATCCAATCGCTGAAGGACAGCCAGGAACGAGGCCGGGAGATGCTGCGCTCCCTGCTAATAGAGAAGTCGCGCGCCGAGAAGCGCGAGTCGCGCAATCGCTGCCAGGCTAACAGACTGCGCCTCGGCCAGTTCCACAGCATGCGCCGCGGCACCGAGCTAGAAGAGAAATGGTTCGACGGTTTCGCTTTCCTAGAGCTGCACAGGCGGCGCCACTTTATCGAGCAGGAGAAGGAACGAATCGAGAAGGAACGGAAGCAGTGGAACAAGCGGAAGCCCGCACTAGCTGGCGGAGCCACTAAGACTGTCGGCTCTCGCAAGCTGCTAGCCGCTTCGCCAGGAACCGGCACCACCGGTGCCTCCGATCTGGACGCTGATGAGTTCTTCACCCAGCTGGAGGTGTACGACATTCAACGCCAGGTGTTCATTAAAGATGAAAAAGAAATCCGTGACGAGATGGAGAAGCTGGATAGGGAGAGAAACGTTCACATTCGAGAGATGAAGCGCATACAGAATGAGGACTCCAGCCGGTTTCAGGGCAACACAGAGCTGCACGATCGCTACATGCTGCTTTCTCTGCTGGGCAGGGGCGGCTTTTCCGAGGTAGGCAATTGTATAAATAGCAAAGATTTCGATTTCACTCCGAGTGCATCTGCAATTCCCCTTCCTCCATGTGTAATTCATTTTCTACCACACTTAAAATTTTTGATTCCACAGCATTTGCAACTCTCCTTTCCTCCACAAAACCCGAAATTCCCCTTCCACAAGATCTGCAATTTCCCTTCTACTAGATCTGCAATTCCCCTTCCACAAGATCTGCAATTCCCCTTCTACTTGATCTGCAATTCCCCTTCCACAAGATCTGAAATTTCCCTTCTAAAAGATCTGCAATGGCCATTCTACAAGATATGCAATTCCCCTTCTACAAGGCCTGCGATTCTCCCTCTACAATATTTGCAATTCCCCTTCTACACGATCTGCAATTCCCCTTCCACAAGATCTGCAATTCTCCCTCTACAAGATCTGCAGTTCCCCTTCTACAAGATCTGCAATTCCCCTTCTACAAGATCTGCAATTCCCCTTCTACTTGATCTGCAATTCCCCTTCCACAAGATCTGAAATTTCCCTTCTAAAAGATCTGCAATGGCCATTCTACAAGATATGCAATTCCCCTTCTACAAGGCCTGCGATTCTCCCTCTACAATATTTGCAATTCCCCTTCTACAAGATCTGCAATTCTCCCTCTACAAGATCTGCAGTTCCCCTTCTACAAGATCTGCAATTCCCCTTCTACAAGATCTGCAATTCCCTTCTACAAGATCTGCAATTCCCTTCTACAAGATCTGCAATTCCCTTCTACAAGATCTGCAATTCCCTTCTACAAGATCTGCAATTCCCTCTCTACAAGATCTGCACTTCCCTCTCTACAAGATCTGCAATTCCCCTTCTACAAGATCTGCAATTCCCTCTCTACAAGATCTGCAATTCCCTCTCTACAAGATCTGCAATTCCCCTTCTACAAGATCTGCAATTCCCCTCGCCGCCCGGCCAGGTTCACAAGGCCTACGACTTGGCGGAGCACCGGTTCGTTGCCTGCAAAATCCACCAGCTAAACCCGGCCTGGCCCAAGGAGAAGAAAGATAATTACATTCGCCACGCGGTGCGCGAGATTGAGATACACAAAACCCTGCATCATCCGCGTATTGTTGAAGTGTACGACGTGTTTGATATCGACTGCGACTGCTTCTGCACTGTGCTGGAGTACTCCAAAGGCTGCGATCTGGACTTCTATTTGAAGCAGAACAAGAGTTTGCCAGAACGCGAGGCTAGGAACATCATCTGCCAGGTGGTGAGCGCCCTGAAGTATCTCAATCAACGCAAGCCGCCAGTCATTCACTACGATTTGAAGCCTGGCAATATTCTGCTGGGCGAAGGCGACTCCATTGCCGCTATTAAACTGACAGATTTTGGTCTGAGTAAAGTGATGACGGAGGACAAGTTTCAGGTGAGGCCTTTGTACGAATCTTGAGGGTATAATTAGTGGCATGAGCAAATGAGAGTACGCTCCCCAGTCTTATAATTAAAATTTATAAGCTACTTCACTCAGTAGTATGAAGCAAGTTTATAACTTAATTTAACTCCAGGCTGACACGGGCATGGACCTGACCAGCCCCGGCTCCGGCACCTATTGGTACCTGCCGCCCGAGTGCTTCGAGACCGGCTCAGAGAATGTGCCAAAAATATCCAGCAAAGTGGACGTGTGGAGCGTAGGCGTGATCTTCTACCAGTGCCTGTACGGCCAGAAGCCGTTCGGCAACAATCTGAGCCAGGCCGACGTGTTGCGCAATCACACCATACTGCTGCACGCTCGCCGAGTGGAATTCCCTCCGTCTACGCCTAGCAGCTGCCGGGTGTCCGAGCAGGCTAAAAACTTTATCCGACGCTGCGTCACCCACGACAAACGTTTGCGGCCGGACGTGCTGCAGCTGGCCGAGGACGAATATCTCAAGTCCAAGGCCCAGCTCAAGTTCGACACTAGCACCGCCGCTCTGTCACCCGCCGCGCCGCAGCCGTTGCAGTAACTGCAGTAGTCTGTCTGCATGATTGATGCAGGTGCAAAAGTTATTGCACTTGATATTGAACTGGCATTTTATTAGGGTGGAGTGGGTCAGGCTCCGGGCACCTTGCAAATGTTGAAATTGTTCTGCCGCCTCTAATGGCAGCTCACACATTCAAGTCACGTGACTGCTCTAAACCAATCGATGATGCCGACATGCATTTTGTGCTGCGAGTCGCTATTGGATGAAACAGTTGTCACGTGACCACTCTAAACCAATCAATGATGCCGACATGCATATCTGCTGCGAGTCGCTATTGGATGAAACAGTTGTCACGTGACCACTCTAAACCAATCAATGATGCCGACATGCATATCTGCTGCGAGTCGCTATTGGATGAAACAGTTGTCACGTGACTGCTCTAAACCACACGTTTCCTGTAGGGAGACGAGCAGATAATTTTTTAACTTGCTGCTCCATAAGCGTGCATAAGCAGAGGATATTAGAAATTTATTGCACCTTTGAGGCCTTCTACTGTGTAAAATAACAGACAGTACCAAAAATGCCATACTAGTGAGTATAAATTTAGACATATTGCTTATTGCATGACAACCAGTAAAGTTACTGATCTGTTTGGGAAGTTTTCCACTTGTGTAAAGGCGCTCTTGTACTCATGCCCCCAACACCCCCAACTTGAGTTTCTGTCTCAATTGTACAGCTGAGCGCCTGCTTAGTCCCGGGCTATTATAGCTAATTAGATATGATCTATTTTTGCAATATAAAAAAAAACATTTGATGCATTTTTGTGTTTTTTTCCGTTTTGTGTGCTTCAAGCTGGTTCGACTTCTTTCCTTTATTATTTGTTATTATTATAATTATTATTGACGAATTTTATTAGTAGCTCAATTAAGCCAATGTCGGCAAAGCTCTGATTTAGTATTCACAAGCGTACTATGTTAATATAGCAGTTATTGATTCCGCATCACTGCCCAGATTCCAGTGTCCTCTTTTGCCGTGTGTATGAAATTATTGTCTGCATTTTTATAGGGCTCGACAATCTAATCTTTGATTTGTGCGTAAAAGTAAGTCTTCATTTTTATGTATTGCTACTCTAAGTAGGCAAAAATAATCTAACTCTATTTTTATAATAGCTATATTAACTTCTGTCGGTTTTTTCAACTGTGAAAATGACAAATTTAGTCTGCAGTCACTGCGCATAGATTGTTTGTAGATTAATCAATTCTAGATCAGTTTGTTAGTATGCACTGTAATGGTTTATTGGCGTCCTGCTTATATTGATAATTTGCAATAAATATGTCTTTGAAATAATTAATCACTTCTGTTGCATCTGTGAATGCACGAGGGGTGTCCAAAGGGCATGCACACTCTGCAGCATTGAAAGCTATCCGCATCTGCGCAAGAGGCTACACCAGTTGAAAAACTATTGGGGATTTTTTCAAATTTGTTTGGGCCATAGACAATCAAAGCAAGACAACAAAGAAGGAACAAAGAAACAAGTCTATGTTTTACTTTCCTGCCCTTTTTGCTCATTTGTCTATGGCCCAAAACCAAGTGGCGAAACTATCGATTACTCATTTGGCCTTTGGTGCCGCGTAGAGTTTTAGGATGTTTTTAATGACTTTTAACCATAGACAGAACAAATACTGAAAATAAATTTAATTGATTGTTGCTCCTAAGGTCAATATCTAAGGTCAAATGTTATTCACAAAAGTGCTGCCACGTATTTTGATATGCAACCTTTTTTGTAACTCAATGCTTCATCATAGGCCAAATAAGTAGGCAAACACTTGTTGTTAAATTAAAATCTGCACAAAAGTTTGTAGTCAAATAAAATATGAGTTTTTTCCGCTTTCCAGTGACTTCGAACTTGTCTAATTTCAGACATGCATAAAATATATATAGACAGAAGTATGACTATACTTTTTGGACACCCCCATCAAGTGCGCCTATGCAGTGCTTGAGACTCGCTTCACAGCTTGAACCTGCGACTTTTATCAACCGCAAGCAGTTAAGGAAAAATGCTCATATTCTTTAATTAGTAACTATAGTTTATCTTCTTCATTGAATTGTACTGTAGGGCCAAAACAAATAAACAAGATTGGAATCGGATGCGCGTCTGTTTGCGCTGTTCGGCTTTTCAGTTCAATGTATTTCCCTGTCTCTGTAATTCGCCATTTTTTTGTTGCCAGATATTTTAGCTTCTATTTATTTTAGCAAAGTGAGATTACTGCTTACTTAAATAACAATATTGGAAAAATACCTTGAGTACATTTAAAAAGGCTTGAAATTATATCGTGTCTGTGTTTAAAGGCGTATTTATAGAGGGCTTTAGGACGATCTCGGGTGAGCAAAAAAATAAATCAACGTTTTTTAAAGTCATTTGTAGTTTAATAATTCAGCAAGTGTACTCTGCGCGCCTCCAACAGGTAGGCGGCTGCGTCAAGCTGCCGTCAGTCTTCATCCAGTTGCCGCCTAAGCTCGGCAACGCCCATCGTGACCATCTGACAGAATTCTGAAATTCATTGGCGGTTAACAATCGCCCTGAAATCAAAACTGTCACGTTACTTAGTAACTCCCAATAAGATGCACCGCTCGCTACTTACCTGAGTAGTCAATCTTTCCGTCCTGATTCTTGTCAACCAGGCGGACCAGCCGGTCGAAGTCGTCGCGCGCGCGCTCTCCTCTAGTGCCTCGCTGCCAATCTGAAACAGGGCCCGGTACAGCTCGTCATATTCCAGGAAGCCGTTGCCGTTCCTGTCGAACACGCGGAAGCTGTGCAGCAGGTCGTCCTGCACCTGCGCCCGTGGCCTGTACGCGCCTGACAACAGCTTGTTGACGTCCGAGAGGCTCAGCTGACTGTCCTCGTCAAAGCCTTGCTCCCCCAGCTGCTGCATCACCGCATCCTGGCAGGCGCAGTCCTGGCCCAGCGCCTGTACGAACTGGCGCACATTGCGACCCTCGATGTAGCCTCGCTCTTCGGTAATTAGGCGCCAGGACTCGCAGAATTCTGCCCGATCCTCAGGCGGAATGTCGGAATCGGCAAATGCTTCCGCAAATTCTTCCGGTACGTCTCCGGCTGGTTCTGCTTCAGCATCGGCTTCAGCTTCAGGCTCCGCCTTCTCTTCTTCAGCAGCTTCGCCTTCTCCAGCTTCCTCTGCAGTAGCTTCGCCTTCTCCAGCTTCCTCTTCAGCAGCTTCGCCTTCTCCAGCTTCCTCTTCAACAGCTTCGCCTTCTCCAGCTTCCTCTGCAGCAGCTTCGCCTTCTCCAGCTTCCTCTTCAGCAGCTTCGCCTTTTCCAGCTTCCTCTTCAGCAGCTTCGCCTTCTCCAGCTTCCTCTTCAGCAGCTTCGCCTTCTCCAGCTTCTTCTTCGGCTGCAGCCTCGCCCTCTCCCGTTTCCTCTTCAGCGACTTCGCCTTTTCCAGCTTCCTCTTCAGCAGCTTCGCCTTCTCCAGCTTCCTCTTCAGCAGCTTCGCCTTCTCCAGCTTCCTCTTCAGCAGCTTCGCCTTCTCCAGCTTCTTCTTCGGCTGCAGCCTCGCCCTCTCCCGTTTCCTCTTTAGCGACTTCTGGCTCGGCCTTCGCTTCGCCTTCTGCCTCTCTTGCTTCTTCATCAGCTTCACCGCCTGCCTCCGCCTCTGCGTCGCCTTTGGCGTCATCAGCCTCCCCGCCAGCCTCGCCTCCGCCTTCGTCCGCAGCCTCTGTATCGCCACTGACTTCGGCCTCCGCCTCGCCGCCCGCTTCTGCCTCTGCCTCTCCGCCAGCCTCCGCCGCTTCTTCACCAGCCTCCGCTTCGTCAGCAGCCTCCGTCTCTGCCTCGCCGCCCGCTTCTGCCTCCGCCTCACCTGCTCCGGTTTCAACCTCTGCAACTTCCTCCTCCTGCGTCTCCTCCGTGTTCTGGGCCTCGCTCTCTTCCATTTTCAGTGCCGGATGTGTGATTTAAGTTTGGTTCTGCTCTACAGCAGTGATCACTTTGTTTTCACGTTGACGCGCGCTCGGAACAGAAACAGACGCAGCCTTGCGCTTATTTTTTTTTCTGAACCCTGCGCCTAATAAAATACTATTGAATCGTCCAAAGCCTCGGCGACTGTTGCCCGCTATTTTCGGCATTCGGGGTGGGTTGGGGTAAGAAATAATAAAGGCTCATTCGGCAGGTCTCCCCTCCTCAGCAACACGTATTCTTCTTCTCTCGAATGCTCAGAATGCGGTGCCATTCAGAAGTTTTGTTTAGCCTCACTATCTCCACTGGTTTGGAGTTTAGGGGGGGGGGGTTCCAAAAAATAATGCGCTACCCGCAAGTGCTGAGAGTCAAGTCCTCAGTGCCAGGTGAATTCCTATGCAGTTGGTTTTTTAGTTTTACCTGAAATTTAAACTGAAAATATCAATTTGATAGTTCTAGTTTTTATGCTAAAATCGATAACATATATTGATTTAATAACATTTAACTAAGCGTCATCTTCATTGGTCCTAAAGACATGCCTGGATTGTTTAGTATATTGCATATTAGTAGCCTTCCCAGTAATGTAAAGCTGTTAATGTAAGCAAAATAGCAAATTTTAATAATTTACCATATATTTTATATTCTTAGTTGTTATTTGCTTTTTTTGAACCACCCTAGTTTTCGTACGTAAAACCTTTTACTAAATGCTCGTCATCATCACAGTATATAGCCTGCCTGACAAAGCATTCATCTTCAACTGCTTCGGCTCTTCTATTTTTTACCTAGCGCGCATTTTTTCGGTTGCTAGCCAACGCTTGGCTGGCGCCTACTCAAATTCTCAAGCCTCAGCCAGCATAAGCATTTTAACCCATCCAGATCAGGTACAGTCAGTGTACCTAGCCTCCACCCGCGCTTTGCCGTCTGTCTGGCTGGGTGGATACAGCTCGGGTGACAACAAGAGATATGGCGGTTAGGAGGCTAGACTACTATGTGTTACTGTGTGTCGCTCTGTGTCTACTCATTTGAAATATTTATTGTATAAGAGATGTTCGTCTCGCGAAGCCAGAAAATTTTAGCCATACACGAGCGTAGCAAGCTGCATTTGACACAGCAGCAAGTGTCGAAAGGGAAGGGAAGGGAAGGGTTGTTGCAGACAGCCACTTACTTGCCTTGAAGCGCTCACAAGCTTGTAGTCATTGACAACGGGCTTAGGGTCATTCAAGCCGCCATTAAATGAGAGCAATTTTACGTAAGCGTGATCGCACAGCTTGTACATGCGTGTATTTTTTCGTCGCTTTTGTACACAAGTTGTGTGATTTGATCAGGCGATGTGACGAATGAGAACAAGTCAATTTATAATTTTGAATCATACTGTGGTAGGGGCAGTAGAAAAGGAGAAGAAAGATCTTTGTGGACTCTCGAGTGTATACCTATTCCTATATAGAGTGTTGATATATGATGTTTTAAATGGGTGTAATAGTAGTAGTACAAGCTTACATAATTTTATATTTTCGAGAAATAATTTCGAGAAAATCGCCATATACATGAAATGTGCAAAAAATCAAGACAATTACATTCCTTTCCTAACTGTACTTAACATAAAAGTGTACTTTACAACCTACGTGATCGACATGTGTACATACTTCAATAGTACGCGGGTACATATATACGTAGTGTGTTGAATTAAGTCAAATATGTTTAACTTCCAAAAAGCATGTTTCTAAATAATAAATCGCGAAAGGGCATATAGCATTCTTTGATGTTCCACTGCATTAAGTATATGTTTCAAAAATACGATTCTTCATATAGACCTTCATCAACTGCTATTGCATGTGTTTCCAACATCCAACCTATGCATCTCTCGTTAAACGTTGACGATCTTGAACAACTATTCGTCAATTTTAACTCAGTAGTTAATGACAGTGAAATAATATTTTTGTAGGCGTTTCCAATCCTTAAAAGGAAACGTTAATAAAAATCTGGTTAAATGTTTTGCAGGCAGCTGAACGGTGTTGCAACTTTTTTAAACAAATTTATCATTTCCTTGTTCTATATAGCAAATAAAAACACATGCGTTTAATCTGAAAGTTTTAAATACAATAGTTTTATTACATAATCAAATTAATTAGGCATTATTTTGGAGTTTAATATCGCTCGGTATTTGATAATTTGCGTAAATTTGGTATGAGTTCAGAGTCCATTTTTAAAGCTTGTTTCGTTGTGTAAATTATTTTATATAACTTTTCGTTATGTTTCATATTTTCAAAATTTGATGCATGAAAGGAATATCCAGCCTTTTTATTTTCAATGCCATGTCAGCTGAAACTAAGCAAAATGGTGTTTTAGACCCAAGTGCACAGAGTATCGTATACGAATTTTGTCACTTGCTCGAAAAATCGAAACAATTATTTAATGGACTTCGGTAGGTTTTTCCATTAGTTAAAGGAACTCTTTCTTTCCACTTTTCACCTTTCTTTCCTTTCACCTACTTCATGATATTTAATCTAGTGTGATTTTTTAATTCTAATTTATGTTATTGAGAAATTGTGTTTTTCTAATTTTTAAATATCTTTAAAACTATTTATCAAGTTATTAATAAAACAAATAAAAATGAAATTGTTGATTAAATAACTTACTACATATTTTAAAGTTATTTAATTTTTTCAAAACCAATAATTTCGAATTAAATCATTTGAACTATTTACTTTATAATTTGTTAGGGCTTGTGAATTGAAGAATTGTAGGCAATTTTTTCAGTAAGTTTTATCCAAATTAGTGCTTTTGAATGCAAATTTTCCATGCTTATTAGTCTTTAATCTCCATAAATATTTTCTCTCCACATTATTCAGCTTGTTAAACCGCAACCTTCTTCATTTTTAACTATTCATTTTTATATTTTGTTTCTGGAAAACAAACATGAAGAGTTATCAAAAAGTTGAAAAATTAAGTTGAGCAACTATAGTTAAACTATAAATAATCAAAGCAGTACTATTTCAAGTATCTAAAATCTTACTTGATTTGGTAGATGTCTTGAACTTTTAGCTCAAAGCTTATGCATATTAAATGATTTCTATGCTAATAAAAGTACATAAAAGTACATAGTTACTCGTTGTTTTTAAGGCGTTTTTATAACTTTCAATTTCTACTATTATTTCCTGTACTAAATTTTCATCTTTTTTTTTTATCTGTGGTATATAACTAATTATTATATAGTACTTATGGCCATACTGTTTAACCAAACCAGAGACCTGCCCCAATACGGACATAAGCAATGGCAGTCGTACTTTGGCCGGGCTTTCGACGTCTACACGAAGCTGTGGAAATTCCAGCAGCAACACAGGGAGCTGCTGGACGGTGCCTACGGCCTGAAGCGCTGGCAGATCGGAGAGATCGCGTCCAAGATTGGGCAGCTCTACTATCACTACTACCTGCGCACCAGCGAGACCAACTATTTGAATGAGTCTTTTGCTTTCTACTCAGCAATAAGAATGCGAGCCTACTATTCCAAGGCTAACAAGGAAGAGAGGTAGGGATATCTCATGAAGCTGAGGGTTGCGGAGGCAGGCAATAAGGATCAAAACATGAAAGTTTACTGCCGACGAGTTAGGTTAGGGTTATGGTTATGGTTTTAGGTTAGGGTTAGGTTTACAGGTTGAGGTTATCCGAACCTCAGTCGCATACCCAAAAGTGACCTGAACCTCTGCTACATACCCAAAAGTGACCTGAACCTCAGTCACATACCCAAAAGTGACCTGAACCTCAGTCACATACCCAAAAGTGACCTGAACCTCAGTCACATACCCAAAAGTGACCTGAACCTCAATCACATACCCAAAAGTGACCTGAACCTCAGTCACATACCCAATGGTGACCTGAACCTCTGCTACATACCCAAAAGTGACCTGAACCTCAGTCACATACCCGAAAGTGACCTGAACCTCAGTCGCATACCCGAAAGTTAGGCTCCAATGGCTCGCGAGTTGGCGGCTCAGTGCTTCCGCAACCTGAACTTGGTTTTGCACTATTCTGTCTTTAACCCATGGAAATTAGGCCTGTTTTTTACAACTTTCCTTTAGGAAGTTCCCGCTTGTTGAGCGACGCAAAATTGAATTGGATTTCCCTAATCTGCAGGCCGGATCTGATGGTGAAGAAGCTGCGCTACTATGCCAGATTTGTTATAGTCTGCCTGCTGCTCAAAAAGATGAAGCTAGTCCGCGATCTCATTCGCGAGCTAGCGAAACTAATTGACGACTACACGGGCATCTACCAGCCAGCCGACGCGCTCGAGTGGTCCATGGTACTGCAGGAGATCAAAGCTTTCATGGACGCTGATAGCGCCGTGCAAGTGGTTGAGCACGACTCATCGCCTGTAGTGCTCACCCACCGGCTGGGCCCGGCCACCTGCCCGCCCACCGAGCGGAGCCTCTCCGGCGCCAGCCCGCTGCACCTGGCCGAGATACTCATTGTTGGCGATTGCGCTGATCAGGTGCGAATGTGTGCGGCCACTGGTATTGGTGTCGGGCTGAGGTTGCGGTCACTTTTGGGTATGTGACTGAAGTTCAGGTCACTTTCGGGTATGCGACTGAGGTTCAGGTCACTTTTGGGTATGCGACTGAGGTTCAGGTCACTTTTGGGTATGTGACTGAGGTTCAGGTCCCTTTCGGGTATGTGACTGAGGTTCAGGTCACTTTCGGGTATGTGACTGAGGTTCAGGTCTCTTTCGGGTATGCGACTGAGGTTCAGGTCACTTTCGGGTATGTGACTGAGGTTCAGGTCACTTTCGGGTATGTGACTGAGGTTCAGGTCACTTTCTGGTTGGCTTCTTGGTTTCTTATTGGTACCGATTAAGATTGGGTAGACCTTAGGTATCTGATTGAGTTTGTGGTGAGCTGGTGGGATCCAGTTCACAACCGGTTGATCATCCCCGCCATCTCGCAGGTGAAGTTCAGCGAGCTGACGCTGGACATGTTCCGGATGCTGCAGACGCTCGAACTGGAGCCTCAGGAGCTCGGCGCGGCTGGCGTCGGCGCGGGCCTCGGGCTCGGCCTGCGCCTCGGCGGCGGGGCGAGCAGCGTGGCGGGCTCGGTCTCGTGCGAGGCCAGCCCAGTGAGCAGGCGGCCGCAGCAGCAGCAGCCGATGGAGAACGGCAGCAGGCGGGACAACCCGCACAAGTACCTGCTGTACAAGCCCGGCACCGCCCAGATGACCATGTTCCTGGCTTCCAGCTTCAAGGAGCTGCCGGCGGACGGTGTCCTGCTGCTGTACATCAGCGCTGACGGGAGCGCTGCCAGCCCAGCCCGAACGGAGGCGATCGTGAGTTCCATGGGTTTTTGCATTGAAGCATGGGAATAAAAAGCATAGTATAGCCTAGCGCTCCTTTAGACCAGGCACAGTCTAGCCCTACATTTGAATGGCAAAAAATCAATCTAAATCATTAAAAATCATCGACGAAAGCAAAAAAGGCGTTCAAATTTCGTCAAACTGGTTTTTTAAGCCGCTGAAATTACTTACCTACTGTCACTTCGCCCCCCCCCCCCAGTTTCCGTTTTCTCAAGTGGCATTTTTCTCCCCAATATCAGCAGTCTGCATGGCCCAGTCACAGGGAGTTTATATTTAGCAGGGCGTTTTACAGGCTCGAATATTCACAGGCTCGAATATTCACAGGCTGGAATTTTTACAACTCGAATATTCACAGGCTCGAATATTCACAGGCTCGAATATTCACAGGCTCGAATATTCACAGGCTCGAATATTTACAAACTCGAATATTCACAGGGTCGAATATTCACAAACTCGAATATTCACAGGCTCGAATATTCACAGGCTCGAATATTCACAAACTCGAACATTCACAGGCTCGAATATTCACAAGGTCGAATATTCACAGGCTCGAATATTCACAGGCTCGAATATTCACAGGCTCGAATATTCACAAACTCGAACATTCACAGGCTCGAATATTCACAAGGTCGAATATTCGCAGGCTCGAATATTCACAGGCTCGAATATTCACAAGCTCGAAACTTCATACGAGCCACCGACGAAAATTCTTGCCTGTCGAATTCGAACTTAGAGCTTGACGCGTCGAGCTTGTGTAATCGTCCCTATCTACAAGCGATAAGTAGCACACCTGTCCTGATCATTTCCCATGCCGCAGAGGGCTACGAAGACGGCGGCGTCGTCACCAACAGTCGGCGCGAGACAGCGGAGACGGAGACACATCCGGGCGGCTCAGGAAGCCGCCGCTAGCTGGGCTGAAGAGCCCGCACTGGTGAGTTGAGCGCAAGCAGTTGTGCTCATTCCGCTGACCTCTGAGCACATGCTCACACGGTGCACAGCGGCTCCGACTTTCTTATTGTTAGCCAGTGTATCTGTGACTGGGAGTTTGGTCAAGCGATCATCCCATTGTGGCTGGCGATAATGGCGCCCCTTTTCCTTTGGGCTGGCAGTCCCAAATATTATCAATATATAGTGTACGCAGGACTTCATCGCCCTCCGTTTGCTCAGTATGGTGCCCTCTCCTGTTCTAAATCCGCCTCTGATACTGACTCTCATCCTAAGCTATTCATTGCAAGAAGACTACCAAATTAAGGGAACTACGGAAATAAAGGCTGCTGGACTTCCTTAGGAAATTCCAACTAGTTAAGAAAAAAAAGTGCGTTAATGGCAATGTATAGTGTCTATGCCTATCTCCATCCAATGCAGATGGTCTTTGCCCCATTAAATGCCTGACAGATGGGTTGCTGTGGGGATCGAGAGGCTAGAGAGCGATGCCCCTTCAACGCCTCAGCTGAGCACTTCCACCCCAAGAATGTAGCGAGTGTGTAGGGGGGGGGTGGCTGTGACGCCCTAGAAACTGAAACCGGGCGGCATATTCCCTGGCGGACTCAGCCGCAGACTCGCTCGTTCGATCACTCGCTTTCCACAACTAAAGCAGCGGACCAGCTGCAGGCTAAAGTGCATACGATGTATTATGCATGCCTGCCCCCCCCCTCGGAAAGGCTGCGGAAGCGGCAGCAGTGGGCGATTTTGTTCGAAAGCAAATCCGACGCTTTTTTCCATTCTGTTTGTGTTTCTCCCCCTCTTGGTCGGGCTGTCAGCCTGGGGCGATTGGGAGAGAGAAGTCGGCACTCTGTGACAGTTCTTAGTGTCTGCTGGGCCAAGTTTCATTGAAATTCACGTGTCAATTGTCTTCACGACTCGTCATTGTAAAGATATTTACAAAGAACTTTTAATAGAAAAAGTTCCTAGGGGGTTGTATGTAGCCTAGTGGTTACAGCCCGGACTCACGACTTGAAGGTCGGGGGTTCGATTCCCAATCCCACTGGAATAACTTGTGTCTTTGAGCAAGACACTTCACTCTGCATTGCTTCAGTTCACCCAGCTACTGAGAGTGTGTGTGGCGACCCCCCCCCCCAGTCCTTGGACTGAACAGCCGTACGCCTTCAGATGCGCCGCGCAATTGCTGCGGCTGAGCTGTCGGTTGCACATCTGGCCATCAGGGCAGGTGTAAAGTATTTTATTATTATTAGCGACTCCACTGGTAGATTTTTCCAACTGATAAGAGCAGGCATATTGCTATGATTTTATTTAACTACAACACGAGCGTAATAAAAAATTGTAACACGATTGCAATGTCGAAAAGCGTGCATTAAACGCTAAAAGCATGCTTAAATGGCTCGTGATCGCGTATTGGCTGGAGTCATTTAATGCAAGAGAAATATATAC
>NIVC01000242.1:0-87448 GCA_002269645.1 Macrostomum lignano
TATTGATTGTCAAAACTATATTAATATGCATATAAGGACAAAACAGCCATGCATTGGCTATTCACGTATAACTATTTTAAACAAGAAATCTCTGCTTAGAATTTCTGATTAGAAGCACAAGAAATCGTTTACATTAACAACCTTGCCGGCGACGCCGATCTCCGACTCCATCATGGTCGGGTCCATGACCACGCTGCAAACTCAATGGAGCCCTCGAGGCTGGCGGCCCGCTCAGAGTCTGGACAGGAACCGTTCAGCGGCAGGGTCGTGAAGATCAGCCCGATTTGAATCCAGAAATATTTTGGCCCGTAGGCGCCCAGGCTCTTGATCTGGGTTTGCGGGGGTAACGAAATGGCTTTTTAATGAGCTTGGATAATCCTCAAAGCTTCAATTTAAATGCTTGCTTCAGATCATGCATGTAGCATGTTTTCTGTGTGATGAAGCTTCTATTGATAGCTTCGATATTTTTTTTATCCTGTGTTTAGTGAAGCCTAAAAAGTTAATTAAAGAATTGCGGGACTAGAAAACTGTAAAATTTTTCGTTTTTTCTACTGATTTATTTTCTGTCAGTCTCATGTCATTCAGATTGTAACTCATACGGCTTGATTTTTCCACCTGACTGAGCCTGTCTAGTTAGTAAGAGGCTCTAAATTTAACAATTAGCAGATGCTGTTAAAAATCACGTTAATTAGCATTTGCATCCACATTTGCATTCGCGTTTCAATTTAAATTTGCATCTGCATTTGCGTCCGCATCAACACACGCGTCCACCGATCCGCATCCGCATCCGCATCCGCATCCGCATCCGCATCCGCATCCGCATCCGCATCCGCATCCGCATCCGCATCCGCATCCGCATCCGCATCCACCTGCATCCACATCTGCATCCTCATCCACATCCACATCCGCATCCATACCCACATCCGCATCCTCATCCATATCCACATCTGCATCCATATCTACATCCGCATCCTCATCCACATCCACATCTGCATTCACATCAGCATCCACATCCGCATCCTCATCCACATCTACATCTACATCCACATCCGCATCCTCATCCTCATCCTCATCCTCATCCACATCCACATCTGCATCCACATCCGCATCCTCATCCTCATCCTCATCCTCATCCACATCCACATCTGCATCCGCATCCGCAGTTTGAGTGCAGTTGAAACATTTCAAAACCTGCATTCCTGCTGGACTTACCACGCACTCTAATCTCTTGCCGTAGTCTTCGAACGGAGCGATGCGAATCGCTATGAAGATTCGATAGTTCTCTTCTGCAGTCGATGTCGATTTTTTTACAAAATTTTAAATGTGTAATGCAAGGTAAAATTAGGCAGGTGAAAAAGGCAAAAGTAGAAACAAACCAGCAAAGTAGAAATGGACTCCGTCGGATCGCCTTTGAATATCATCTTCTGATAGGACGTTATATTGCTTCTTTGTAAAGCGTCTTCCAGTTTCCGGGCAATCTGAATATTTCAAGTTATTATTTTGACTGGAATTAATACGCGCTCGTACATTATTCTTTGATCAAGCTGCTCGTACTACTAGACTAATGCAGTTGCGAATGACTTCTAGCCTATACGATATGTAACATATTACGAGCGTCATAGTGTCACACGAGTAAGCCTACGTGAGTAATCCACAAGACATCGACATACAACGCGCACAGCTTAACTCACCGGATAGACAATCTCGTGGTCAGACGTTATCAAGGCGATCTTCTTCCAGCCGAATCGCTTCAATAACTCAATGGTGGGCTGAATGAACAGGTTGTTGGTAATTGGCATACGAATGTAAAACGGGTAGGAGGACTTGTCGCTCAGCGCTGGCGAGCTATTCGCGTAGCCAATCTAAAATGGTTTCCGAATGATTTACTTTACTTCCTTCTTGGGAGTTTGCGACTAATCCATATACTAAAAATGGTTTGTCGGTGTCTATCTGATCGATTAAAGTAAAAACGGCTCAATCGATTTTTTTCGAACTTGCCCAGCAAATACTTGTCGCATATTTAAAATTGCGACAGTTTTATGGTAGCGAAAATTTATTGAATTACCTTGATCCGTAAAATGATTCGCTTCTGGATTCAAAGACATCTTCTCGAGCAGGGCTAATGCTGATGAGTGTGACATCAAAGGGGAAATTCCGCATTGAAATTCTAGCCCATGTCTGTGCGACTGCAATTAGACTGCGATATCTATAGCTGGCAATCTAGGAGGCAATCTAGCTGGTACTGCCGACAGAAATTCAAAATTAAATCTCTCAGCCATCTGTTCTGTGAATTGGTTAGCTAAATTTCGCCTCAATGTCATTTAAGGAACTTGCGAACTCTTTTTAGTGCGCATGCAGGTGCCGATAGTCTGTCAGAGCTGAATATGCGAGCGCAAAAAACGCACACTATTTTGGCATAAGATCTGATTCAAACCATCGGCAGCCTTTTGAACGCTATATATATCATAATTTGAATGAGGCTGTGATCTTAATAGCTTCTTCTCTTGAATCTTGACCCAATGAGACATTTATGAGCCACATGCAGCAGTTTTGCTGTATGAGCTGTTGAGGACGTGAGAGTGATCGAGATGAGAGTGGAGAGGGTGAAAGCTGGAAAAACGGTAGCAATGTGTTGTGAATACAAAAAAGTAAGCTGACAAACGGTTTCATTATCATGGCAAGCTCGTCGCAAATTTCACAGCTCAATTAGACTCACCTGTGGCAGGTAATAGTACTTGGCAATGTCTGCAACAATCTGCGACTGCTGCGAGAATGCTGCACCCAGAATTAGGGCTTTGTTTGGCGGCTGCAGGTATCCGTCTATGAATGCCTTGGCGGCGCTGCCAGTGGCCTCCTGTGCGCAGGTATTTGAAGCAGAAAGGAACAGAAGGTGAAAACAGGAAAATATTTTTCTGCTAGAAAACAGGCAGAGTTCCTGCAAAATGTATTTTGTAGGTTGCCGTAGTTCCCAATTACCCTTTTTAGACTCTTTCTTCATAAACCTTCGTTTCTGTATTTGTATTTCCTAAATATTTTAATTTTAGAACTATAAGAACTGAACAGCTCTTAAAGATGAAATAAATTAAACCTCTCAGGGGAGTTTTGGGCAACTTGGGCAACGCCTTTGGCGATATCGGCCTACACTGATGCAATTCTACTCATTCCGCTGACTCCTATCCGTAGGTACGCACTCATACAGCAGCTTTGTAGCCCTAAATTTCAAACTGTCTGGCGCGTACACCTTCTGTGCTTTTAGGAGCACGGAGTCAAACCAGGGGTCGCGGCGTGAGAGGCTCTGCCCCTCAATCAGTTTTGTTATCGTGGAATGCTATGCACGCGCGGTAGGAACCAAAGCTTACCGACAAAGCCAGTTTGGTAGTACAACTGAGTTGAAATCCGGGAAACAGGTGACTGAGATTGTTGTTGATGTAAGAAAAAGAGAAGTTGAAATAGGCGGAGTCGGTGGCGAAACTCGAGGATGTGGAGCTGATGCAGAGAAGATGCACAATCTGCCTGTCGTCAGATGCTCCGCCAGCTGCTGCCAGGAGCAGCAGAATTAGCAGAGTTACCTGCTTGAGCATGACGCCGCAGCTCGTCGACTTCAAGGTTAGCAACACGGCAGCCGGAGCAATGGAGTTGCCTTATAGCTCTCGATCTATGTATGCTAGCTCTTTATGGGGTTGTCGGCGCTCCCTTATTGGCCAGCTGGCTTTTATACGGGCTGGATACGCTTCCTTTTGATGCAGCTCTTTTCATGTCTTCCTTGATTGCTACTCATTTTGATATCCACGGCTCTTTGTCGGATATTGCGTGCGAATTAAATTGGTTTTGCTGAGAAAGTACTGACTTATTTGTTAGTAGCTATGTCGCAGGGCCGCATTTATATGATAGAATTCCCACTGGTTCAGCATGTTCATTACCAGAACTGCAAGTTAATTAAATTTTTCGGCGGATGGTTGTTCTACACATGCATGCAGCTGAACTGACTGCTTGCCCACCTGTGAAGGGGGCCGTAGCCCAGCGGTAGCGCAGCTGCTCTGGTGTGCCGGCGACCAAGGCTCGATTCCAAGTGCAGTCACATTAATTTGGGGCTGAATTGGAATCTCGGCTTGGCTCTGCTCGTGCAATTAACGGCCTTGAGAGCGAACCCCCAAGGCGCAGTGAAGTGTACATGCCTAACGATAATATAAAGTTACATGTAGGGCCGCTGTACACTCCTGTGTGAGTGTGTGCCTGCGTACGTATCCGCGCGCTTGTATGCCTGCTCAGGGGAGTCAGCGGAATGGGCAGTAATAGTAATGCCTCTCGCCGGTTGTGTGTTGATGTCGCTTAAAGTGCGCCAGGGTGCACACAACCCCTGCCTCTAGTAAAAAAAAATTGCCCACCTGTGAGGGAGTGGTCAATTTATAGATAGGTAGCAGCTCTGATCTGAGCTACAGAAATACAGGATGCGAGTAATGGAAGCAAGTACACAAAACATTTACCGCACAAATGCAGCGGGTCAGGCGTATTTCTTTATTCTGATGATACGCGACAAAACCTTTTGTAAGCAAGCTTCTTAGTCAGAACGCTCTGTTCCAAACTGAGAACAATTGCTGGACTTATAAAAAGTATTAAATACCTGAGTGGCGGCTTAGCTCGTGAGTTTTCATTGATGCAATCGACAATTGCATCGTTTTCACCTGTTTAGCTGGTATTTCAAAGAGCTAAGCCTAGTGTATGTATTGTAGGTGTATAGAAATTCGCATCTCTGCTCCACAGGCCTTTCATTGCTGATGTTCTTTCAGCCTTTAATGAAGTTCCTTCCAGTTTGTTCAACAGCGCCAGCTCCAACAGGTTTGAAGTTCGAGTTTGGGTTCAGAACCAACAGTCGACAATACGGACGAAACGCTTCTCGTGCTCTAGTACAGGTGAAATAAAACTGAAAATCATGTATCTCGCTAAAGCATTATGAAGCTTAAAAAAATTCCATAGCACAGCAGACGAGATCAGAACCGGAAGGCAACTCCAGTGCCTTTCGTGTTGATTCTAGCGTGCTCAAGTTTCACTACCAAACAAGTGAACAGATGCGCCCTACTCAGATGAGCAGCGAGTCCTGCATTGTGCGAGTCACTTGTTCAACAAAATTTAGCAAAGTTCTATTTAAGCTTTTCTAGGCTATTGAGCCCTTTAATTGAAATACCTCCTGGTCTAAAAATGAAATGGCTGAGTCATTTTTTAAATTGCATTTGACTCAGCCCACCAAGCGCATGGTGAGAGATGATCAGGAGAGGGTAGGTCAGAGGAAAAGGGCGGATCAGGAGAGGGTAGGTCAGAGGAAAGGGGCGGATCAGGAGAGGGTAGGTCAGAGGAAAGGGGCGGATCAGGAGAGGGTAGGTAGAGGAAAGGAGCGGATCATGAAAAAGAGGTCAGATAATAGGATTAAATATTTAAATTATCTACTAGAGCCGATTTGAAAGAGTCCAATGAAATTCAACAGCCGGTACGTGCATCGTGAATACTGTTGGTTCAAATAAAAAGCCAAAAAGTGAACACTGAAACGATTTGACTAAGAAAAGCAGAAAGCAAGAATGTGTTGTATTTTATTAACTGTTAGTACGTACTTAAACAACAAACGCTACTTGAAAAAAAACATTTGTTGCCATTTGCTGTTTTGTGCATTGACTAAACTGACAGATCTTAACACGCTATAGATGGGTACGGTCAATGATACTTTAGAGAGGTTTTGCTTTTCAAGACGTAGAATTTTATACGCTCCGCTCGTAGTTGGTTAGACAGCAGATGAAAGTGATCAACTAAAAGCATGACAGTGCAATTCGAGACATGGCAACCACTGTCGGTGCTACATTAGAACTACGTTAACAGACTATCGATTAGTTCTCGAATTGCACTATTGCACTGTAGAGTGATGTTTTCGGATATGATGATAATATAATTTAAGAATCATAATGAATCAAGACTTGGGCTGAATACTGTTTTCTATACATAATAGACAACAGTTATTCGTAATGTTACGTTTCGTTTTTTTCTTTGGTTTTTTAAACGCAAACGCAATGAATTTATGGTAAAAACAGTTGCTCCACAGCATTGCCAGTAAGCTTGATCTACGAGCTACGTGACAATAAATTACACGAGTGGCCCATCAGCGTGGTTTTACGCAGCATTGCAATTTTGTCATGCTAAGTTGAAAAACGGAATCCAATGTTGAAAGGCTAATTCAATACTCGAAGACTTACTTGTCTCTCAGCCAGACATCTGCGGCTGTCTATGGTCCAACCCATCTTTATTCTGCAGGATTTCAACTTTGGGTGCCCGTTTTCTAACTTATAGCTTGACAAAAGCTACAATGTCTGTGCTGTATGTCTGTGCTATAATGACATTTAACGCCCGATTGTCATTGTTTAACAAGTTGACGATCAATATTCACATTTTTAATGCAGAACAATCCATTACTACAAACAATGCATTGTATGTAGGATCGTCAAATAAAAAAACAATGCAAAGAATCAGCGGTCGCAGCACGTGACAACGATTTGTCTATGGCTCGCGCCTACCGAGCGCAAGCCCTGACAATTTATCCATTGTCAAACTTACTTTAATGCAAATTAGCGGGCAGTTAATGGATAAATAATCAGCGGTCCCAGTGCGTGATAACGATTGTCTGGCGAGCGCCGGTAGGCGCGAGCCATAGACAAATCGTTGTCACGTGCTGCGACCGCTGATTCTTTGCATTGTTTTTCTGTTTGACGATCCTACAGACAATGCATTGTTTGTAGTAGTGGATTGTTCTGCATTAAAAATGTGAATAATGATCGTCAAATTGCTAAACAATGACATTTAACGCCCGATTTTTCTGTCCCCTTTGTCAAGGACACAAATGTCTATGGCACAATAATAGTAGTACCCATGCTTTAAGGGCGTTAATGAGGAATCCTCGGGCGCTAACGGCCTAACGGCGCCCTCTGATTTTCCCAATAACGCCCTTAAAGCATGGGTATTAATGTACTATTGTGTATAACAAACTGATGGATGAAAAAGAATAGTTATAAAAAATATAGTACTTTGCAAGCTAGTAGAGACTACGAGCAAGCAATTTAATCCAAGATAGCAAAAACACATGCATTTTGAGCCTCACTGCTAGTTGTCTATGGTAAAAAGTGTGTCAAACCGGCAGGCAATTCAATCAGCACTCATTTAAGCACTGAAATCCATAAACAGCGCTGTCTATGCCGTTCCACTCTCAGTTTTTCAACATGTCAGACGAAAGTGACCAAGCCAGCACCATTTTTGAAGACATCGACAGAATCGCTGCCGAAGATGCCGGAGCGCCACCTGTGCAGTATGCTAAGATTAGCGACGAAAAGCATAGAATGATAATCGACGCTATCGACGGAGGGATAACAACAGAAGCATTGCCAACTTGGCACGCAGGCAAGAATTCGCACAGGCTGTATCGCTGGGAGGTGATTATGTAACTCCTCCTTGTAGGTGAGTGCTCCAAGGATTGAAGTGCCTGCCGGTTTGACACACTTTTTACCATAGACAACTAGCAGTGAGGCTCAAAATGCATGTGTTTTTGCTATCTTGAATTAAATTGCTTGCTCGTAGTCTCTACTAGCTTGCAAAATGCTATATTTACGCATAAGAAATATTCGTTCTGGGTGTGACGCATGATATTTGCAGCTACGGTATGGAATTTGCCACTGACACAACAATTAGCGAACTACGCTTATTCATTGAAGTGTTTCTAACAATCAGTCGATTCTAAAATTATGTACTCAAAAAGTAATAGGCCGTATCAAACTCTGAGTAAAAGGAACAGTTCGAACTCGAGTAAAAACCCTTTAGTTTGAGCAAAACTCAAGATCGGTTTGATTGAATAAAGAATTGGTTCAAACTCGGAGCTGTTAATCAACAATCTGAGCGGCTGAATCAATCGTGATTTGAGTTATGACATAGACATAGCATAGCCAGAGTCAGCCAGAGTCATAAACATTCAGTGCTGGCTCCATGCCAATTCTCTTAACAATTTGCCTGGCCTTATGAGGTAAAAGTGAAAACTCGTTTCCACTCCAGAGTGCTAATTATAGAACTCCTTGATGCAGACAAGAGTTTCTATTCGAGTTTGAGCAACTGGTCACTTTATTTATACGACCTAGTAGAGTTGGAGGGTATTTAGAACAGTCACCATGTAGAGAAAACAACATCTAAATTGCAGTGCAGGCGCGAATTTTGATAAATAAAATATTAAATAATAGTGCAAATCTACCACTAATACTACTATACCAGTATAGCAGTAATATTCGACTTTAACTTTGTAAGCTTGCGTTGGTTTTTTATCAACTTCCTTGAAAACTTGATTAAGCTTTAGTAGTGGTACTTCGTGCTCAATGCTACTTTGATCAAAGCGTGCTTATAAAATATAAAATATAGTTAGCAAACGCTGTTTGCAGTGCTTGAAACCAACATGAGTCCTTCTCAATGTTTTTCTCTGGCTCTATTAAGTGGTAATTTTGGTCTCAATTTTCTTTTTTTTTTCAAGCCACTGCGCTAGCCATCTCGTTTTTTTAGTAACACCATGAGCATAGCAACTTTCACTCGAACTCTGTATTCTCCATCTCTCTCCCTATTCATTCGCGATTATTAATTGATTTGGTGGTCAACTCTCGCCCATTCTCTCGCCAGCTCTGTCTGTCTTGCCTCTCCCTCTCTCCCCTTTCTCCCCTCTCTCCCCTTTCTCCCTCTCCCTCCCTCTATCCTTCCACAGGTACTAGAATAACTAGATGGGCCACTCAGCACGTTTGCGTGTAAGCTACTTTCAGTTCAGTAGTAAGTTAAACTGAAGCATTTTAATGTATTTTTAAAGCCAAGGCTCATTTATTAGCTTTACCCCCAGCTTAAAGCATCTAACCGCGCCTTTCCGCACTACCCCTCCCCCGCCCCGCCCCAATTTTATTGCCTTTCTCGGAATTCCAGCCTAAAGCTGCCATGTACATTTCAGTGGACTGGCTAATGTACATTATTGCTGACCAATTAGCAAGTTGTTTACGCCTGCAAGCTTGGGCTTCAAAACTTATCAAAGCCATTTCATCTGCCTTTATTTTTATAAAATAGCTTATGTATTCTTCTTTGCTACTGAACTGTAAGTAGAAAGCTGTTTTACTAAGTATATGCCTGAATGGCCCATCCAGTTATTCCCAGTATCTGTGATCCTTCTGTCCTCTCTCCCCCCTCTCTCTCAGCCGGACCGGGCAGGCTCAGGCCCTGTGCTCGCTGGTGCTGCTGCCGTTGCTGCCCCTGTTAGTCGTGGCAGCCTGCGCCTGCTCAACCTCGTGGTCGTCGACCTTGTTGGGGCCGAGCTTGATCAGCTGATACACCTGATTGGATTGGGCCGGTGGAATTGATTGACAAAAATTATTGTTAAAAAAGATGCAAGAAGCATCATAAGGGGCCGTATGCAGAAAGCTCCGTCTAGGGTAGTCCGGTCTTGAAAAGCTAGTCTGGACTTGGATTTGGTATGCAGAAACACAAAGTTAGACCGGTCTACTATAGACAGAACTAAGGTAGCTAGACCATAGACTATAGACAGAACTAAGGTAGCTAGACCATAGACTATAGACTGAACTACCCAAGTCCGGACTAGCTAGTCTGGACTAGGCTTTCTGCATACGGCCCATTGTATAAAGAGAATGACAAGTTAAGCACCAGATTTGAGGCCGAAGTATGTCTCTGGACCAAATCGGACATGAATGGGATGTCCATGTCCGACGGTCCGACCAAACCGGAAATAAATGATGTCTCGCCATTTCTAGTTGACTGTTTCAACAAGTCCTCGTACTCTTGTTGAGTCAGTCTGAGGTAGTCTGATGTCAACAGATTTTTCGTACACCACCAGTACGTTAGAATTCACTGAACCCAATCAATATGTTTAATTTTTCGTTGAGATTCTCGGGTCAGGGACGATTCTTACTTAATAATTCACAGTTTCTTTCGTCCTAAAGAACTGGCATAAATGAGAGACAGAGAAGAGTGAGTGAGTTCCTACAGTTAAGTTCCCAAAATTCGGAGACAAAAATAGAGGTTATAGAGAAACTGCACGCGACACTGAAGCTGTTATCGATAAAAAACCAGCTAACAAAAGGTCAACTTTATCAGCTTGATGAGCCCTTAAATTGGAGATATGGGATATACAATCTGACACCACAGCCATACTTAACAAACCTTGTGACCGAAGATAAGCAGAATGGTAGTGGTGCAGCCAATCAGAATGCAGGCAGAGACGAGCACGTATCTCAGACTTTTCTCGCTCTCGGGCAGCACAAATGACAGCGTGACACCGATCAGCCCCATCACCATGGTGTTGTACACGCAGATGCCGATCTTCTTCGAATCGTTCAGGCCCTCGATGTAGACGTTGCGAGTCTCCCAGGCTAGGAATATTCCGATGACAAGTAGGATGCCTGGAAGCGGACAGACAGGAATACCGGTTAACAGACAGCATCACATGTCAGTACATCAGCAGATAGGGTTACCGGTTAACGGACTACCAGTCAAGAGACAGCATCACATGTCAGTGCATCAACAGACAGGAATACCGGTTAACAGACAGCATCACAGGCCAGCAGACTAATAGACGGGAGTACCAGTTCACAGGCAGCATCACCGGTAAAAAAACAGGAGAAATCAGCCGCACCTTTCATGCCGAAGAGTACACCCAGCCAGGTGAACCAATATTCGCTGTGGCACACGTAAATTTGAGGCCTTGTAATAATTCCCTCGTCGGCGTCCTCCTGTTGGTTAATGATTTGATTATTTGACTTTGCTCTTTGTTGTAACGTTTGCGTGCGTTGTTTTTGTACGAGCTAACTCTTAATACAAAGTAATTTTCTGTCAGATGTAAGATATCAGATCATAAGATTAGGACTCACCAGTTCCGGCAGGTTCAGTATTCTCATTTGGGGTGAATCGACCAGGCCCCAGATCAAGAAAAAGATCGCATCCGATACTAGAAGAACGGCAACCACTCCAGCCAGGTGGCGGTCCTTGATAGCCTGGGGAAAATGTATAAAATATCTTCAAAGTAATTTGGCTGTGAGCAGAAGTCTTTCAAATATTGTTGGACTCCCAGTGGCAACTCCTGGAATTTCGATGGTTTTGGAGCCATCAAAGGAGCGCCGTACCATCACAAGACTGTGGGAGTTCGAAACACAAGTAGAAGCTTAGAGGGCAAGTTTGCTGCCCATGAATACGCAAAAATAATGATAGAGACCAGAAACATAAGAATAGAGATCTTTCTTTCTGCGACACAGCTCCAGATTGTGCGCTCCAGGCCGATCCAGTCCCTACCCCACTCCTGGCTCTGCCGTTGTCGATGTGTTGTCTTTAAGCAAGCCCAGCAGTTTTAGAGCGGGTTATTAGCCTCACCATTGTTCGCAGTCGCTTATTAGTAAAAATTCGGTGCACACGCCAGGTCTTAGCCAGCATGCCGCCGTATGCGGACGAATAGCCAAGTGCCAGGGTGACCTGCTGCGCCCAGCACAGATCTGTCGTGGTTACCCAGTACGAATTCACTGACATCATCAGGCAAGAGGCGAAGCACAGAATACATCCGCAGCCAATGATATAGTTGATGTTGGGGCTGCTCATCTTAATTAGTCTCAGATGCCGGTAGCAGTAGTTGACTATCATTGTGGCCGACGTGAAGCATATTCCCAAAATGGATAGAGCAATTACTATTATAATGAGAATTTTGTTGACGACCAACTTCTGCAGTACCAATCGTGGAACATCTTTGGGTCGATAGTTGCCTGTGAGTGAATGCCGGAGAAGCATGTGAATTAGCAATTCGTCCAGGAATGGATAAGAAGCAATGAGAAAGTTTTTAAAGAATAGACAGTATTATATAGAGATGGGTCTGTTAACCCTGGACCAAATAAATTAAAAAAAAAATATTTCAGAAAGAAATTCACCTTCGAACCACATAGACTTCGTCCAGTTGACAGTTTTAGACCAGACGTCGTAGATGCCAACCTTGTCTCGCTGCATGCCTGAAAGTGGAAACAAATTAAAATACTGCGGTTTTACCGGACTGAAGTAGCTATGCAGGTATGGAGAACTTGCTTACTCCTCAGCTGATAAATGAGCACGTTCGAACGGCGGTCACCCGAGGGATCAAAGTTTACTCGACCCTTCAAAGCAGGATTGAAAAATTATGTCAAAACCGATTGTGTGAGTTAAACTATGACTCAGGAATAAGACGAAGTAATTCAAGTTTACTCGTTGAATTAGATCGTTGTAATTCAACGATCTCGGGTTATCCTATCGAAAGGAATCAGCTAAATAAAACTTCTGCAACTCACCGTATGCCCCATGAAGTCGGTATGTAAGAGCTGCTGGAATAGTTTCTGCTTCAGCACTTGGGTGTCGTTCTCCGTCTGGTTCAACATCCGCATCTCCGCGGAGGCTCGGCTGGCGGCAAAGGCAGCCGCAATCACAGTGTCCATGCGGATGTCCAGACCGGTGAGGCCCGAATACGTGGTGATGTTCTCCAGGCCCGGATAGGCGGAAATGAAATCCTTGTACATTTGAGTTGATGTCTGCAAGTTTTCAGTCAGTATTTTTTTATCCATAGCTAAAAAATGGATGTTTCCACATGGAGGTTTCCACACGAATTCTTATGATAGCTAACCAAAGTTCAATTGTAAAGGTGAGTAAAAAGTAATTGTAAAATGGTGTGGTTGTATGGTGAAGTTTTGAACCAATAGCTAACTAGTCGTGCAGCGAATTTTCCATTTAACACTTTATTACACAAAAAACACAGGTAAAGTAATAAAATCAGGGGTTGCGGCCGTGTTCCAAGTACAATATGTACCTGAAAAACTTAAGCCTGTTGTCGGTTTTCGGTTTTCTTTGTAAATCAGTACTCAATTATGTCCGATCGCTAATCTCACCATGTTGTTGATTCCAACTCCGTTATAAGTAGCGATCTCCGAGTCCATCTCGAGCGAGCCCTCCATGGCCGTGGCCATCTGCTCCGGTGTGCAGGAGTCGTTCGTGAACGTCACGAGATCCCTAGGCATGCCGATGTGAATCCAGAAGTACTTCTCACCATACGCGCCTAGGTTGTAGATCTGATGAAAAGCAAGGAGCATTCGGTATACGCATTTTTGAATAATATTAGGTCTTGACGTTTACGACTATATCAGGAACATACAACTACTATTTTGGCTATGAACAGCAGTTAGTTTGCTGGGCTTTGTTAGGCTTTGGGCGCTGCTTAAAATCAAATGGACAGTCGACCCGAAGCCAGGGAGGAGGCAAGCATTCATGCCAATTCCGCTGATCCCTAAAGGCACAAAGTGCAAAGGCAGACACTCACACAGGTTGTACAGCGGTCGTTTTTCAGTATCAGGCATGTACACACTCTGTGCCTTGGGGGTTGGCCCTTAATGGGCAAGAACTGCACAATTACAAGATGATTTTGAGCACGAGCTAGTTCAAGAGCAGGGGTCGGAAGCCTTTCTGTCCGGCCCTCGGGTTCTTTGAAACTTCAGCATAGCAATCCGGCATGCTCAAGGTTTTCGTCTCCTTTCAGCTCTCTTCTTTTTTTCTCTCTTCTCTCTTATCTCCCCTCTCTCCTATCTCCCCTCCTCTCCTCTCTCCTCTCTCCTCTATTTTCATTTTTTGCTCAGAGGTTCACATGCATGTACCAAATGTAGCAAAATCCGAAACAGGCCAAAAAAGCGAATGTGAGATGAATTAATCTCAACGAGCTTTAACAACTTGAAGTTAAATAAGCAAAAAAAAATCCCTGGCAGTCACGTGCAGCTCACCGTGCATGGCAGACTGTTGGTCAGGGGCTCCGCTACCACCGAACGAACCGATAGAAAAATGCGAACATTATTCTTCTGCGGGAAGTACAATATAACGTATCGAAAAATCGTAACATTATTCATGAATGAATGCACCATCAAGGATATAAGAAGTGTCCCCTCAATGGTTCACCAGCATTGCTGCCAGACTCTCGGTAGCATCCGACTTGTACACCTTCTTGTCGAGCAGTCTAATTTTGTATTTGCCAATCTTCGATTCGATATCTTGACCCACCTGTAAAAATTCGTAGAGATGCTCTGCAGAAGACTCTAAGAATAACCTGGGGAAAGCGTAATAACCGAGATTTAAACCATCGCATTTTTCTTTTCAAGTCAATTCACTTACCGGAAACACCACCTGGTAGTCCGAGATCAGCAGGCCCACATTCAACCAGTTGTAAAAGGCCAGAATCTCCAGGGCAGGATCCACATTCAACGCGTTGTTGCCGTAGGTGCGGATGAAGTACGGGTAGGCCTGGGTGTTGCTAAGAGCCGGCGACGTGTTGGCGTAGCCAATCTGCGTGCGGAACGGTCGCCATGGCAACTGCCGTCAGTAGTGTTTGCTAAAAACTGCATTTTTTCAATTATCGAAAGAGATAATGAGACGAAAGCTGTTTACTGTCAGTCACTCAGTCTATCACTAATCACTAAAAATTGCACACTAAAACATTTGCGTTTATCTTTGGTTGGCACGTTCAATTAAATGCAAAAATAGAATTCACTCCGGATGCTAAGCCAGGTACTGGGCTGATCTGATTTGACGCACGCTACTCACGCATCGATCGAAAAATTCCTATTAGCAGTTCAGCACTTTTAAGTACCGGTAGCTCATAAGTACATTCTTGGCAGACTGACTGACTGACTGACTGACTGACTGACTGACTGACTGACTGACTGACTGACTGACTGACTGACTGACTGACTGACTGACTGACTGACTGACTGACTGACTGACTGACTGACTGACTGACTGACTGACTGACTGACTGACTGACTGACTGACTGACTGACTGACTGACTGACTGACTGACTGACTGACTGACTGACTGACTGACTGACTGACTGACTGACTGACTGACTGACTGACTGACTGACTGACTGACTGACTGACTGACTGACTGACTGACTGACTGACTGACTGACTGACTGACTGACTGACTGACTGACTGACTGACTGACTGACTGACTGACTGACTATTTTTAAAACATAGAAGCTTTTGTGACAAAACTTTGCTGACATCATACGAGAGTTGAAATCAAGGAAGACAGGGATTGTCCTCAGATTAAAGGGTCGGAGCAAGCGCTGCCAAGTCGGCACACCTGAGCTCCGGTCAATTGCTGGAAGCGTGGAAGTTCCGTGTTCAGAGTCGGTGAAAAGAATTCGAATTAAAGGGCGATCACCAAAGCTGCGAGTAGGCAAACGATTCCTTTGGCAACTGCTTTTGTTCAAAAGAGGAAAATGAGAACCTCGTGAAAAAACGATTTTGCTTGGTCGCAGGTGCGCAGAGGTTTCTGCCAGAAAGGATCTCAGGCAAAAAAACTCAAGATTAAAAAGTTAACGCGCTGTCTCCTGATGGCTAAAGATATTATACCTTTTCATTTACTGCGGATAATTGCCAGATAGGTGAAGTCAACCTTCTTTGACGAGTCAAAGCGAGTTGTAAGCTCAAATTGTTGTTTAGTGCTCCCATCGGGAATTTTCACTTGTAAATTGTGACAAATTCGCTGAAGCCCGTTTTCGCATCAGCGAGAGTTTTATAGTTTTCAGTTTTTTAAACACTAAATTACCAATGTCATCATCATCATCATCATCATGGGGGGCCGTAGCCCAGCGGTAGCGCAGCTGCTCTGGTGTGCCAGCGACCCAGGCTCGATTCCAAGTGCAGTCACATTAATTTGGGGCTGAATTGGAATCTCGGCTTGGCTCTGCTCGTGCAATTAACGGCCTTGAGAGCCAACCCCCAAGGCGCAGTGAAGTGTACATGCCTAACAATAATATAAAGTTACATGTAGGGCCGCTGTACACTCCTGTGTGAGTGTGTGCCTGCGTACGTATCCGCGCGCTTGTGTGCCTGCTCAGGGGAGTCGGCGGAATGGGCAGTAATGCCTCTCGCCGGTTGTGTGCCTATGTCGCTTAAAGTGCACCAGGGTGCACACAACCCCCCTGCCTCTAAAAAAAAATCATCATCATCATCAGCATCATCATCATCATCATCATCATCATCATCATCATCATCATCATCATCATCATCATCATCATCATCATCATCATCATCATCATCATCATCATCATCATCATCATCATCATCATCATCATCATCATCATCATCATCATCATCATCATCATCATCATCATCATCATCATCATCATCATCATCATCATCACCATCATCATCATCATCATCATCATCATCACCATCATCATCATCAGATCCGTAGCCAAAATGGCTACTGGTGCACGCATTTTTTGACAGCGACCCTCCAGCTCTTCGATCCAAGACCGTCCTGCTCAGCTGCACCATTCTCCATCCTCTCTCTGCTCCGCTCCTTCAGATTTCCTGTCCAGTTACCTTGTGGCGGCCTCTGCCCTTTCGTCCCTCAACATCACCTTCAATTACAGTCTTCAGCACTCCATCACTTCTAAAATATGGCATAAAAAGCGGAATTTGCTTTTTTTAATCAGATCTACGAAGCTTTCCACATACTTTCTGCAGAATATTTATCAGAATCAGTCTTTTTCTCCTTCCGGGAAGTGACCCGCATCCTTTATGTAGGTCATTATCGCGAAAGCCTCAGTCGTTTTTCATCTTTCTTCTCCATTGTTTAGCTCTCACACGCATAGAGTAGAGTTACCACGACTACCGATCTCATCAGAAGCATTTTATTTTTCATGTGGATGTTTTTTGCTCTCCGTAATAGCTCGTAATACTAATAATTGATTACACCTGCCCTAATGGGCAGATGTGCAACCGACAGCTCAGCCACAGCTATTGCACGGCGCATCTGAAGGCTGCGTACGGCTGTTCAGTCCAAGGACTGGGGGGTCGCCACACACCCTCAATTACCCCAGCCAATGCTGGCACCCATTTTACAGCTGGGGTGAACTGAAGCAATGCAGAGTTAAGTGTCTTGCTTAAGGACACAAACTGTTCCGCGTGGATCGAGAATCGAACCCTCGACCTTCAAGCCGTGAGTCCGACGCTCTAACCACTAGGCTACAGCCCCAGATCTCTCTCCAGCTTGCTCTCCAGATGCTGTCCAATTTTGCCAGCGCACTTGCAGCTCTCCCAATCCATATCCGAATCTCCATGTCTGACTTTCCATTGTCTTCTATTCTCGATCCAAGGTAGGTAAAGTTCCTCCTCACTTGTTCCAGGTGTACACGATCAACGATCACATTCACCAACTGATTCTCCGTGGCTCTCCTCTTGCCATTCACCAAAACTGCTTTTCTCAATGCCGTGCAAAGCGCATGAAAGATTGAAAGGCAATACCTTGTGTTAATGGTTGTACTCCGGACGCCAACTCACCTGAGGTAGCTGATAGTACCTGGCCACTGCAGCCACCCACTCGGATTGGGATGAGTAAGTGGCTCCGAAGATGAGCACCTTGTCCTTGGCCGGGTAGTAGCTTCTCACTAAGGCGTGCACCGCGCTGCCCCTGTCATCCTGCGAATTGTGTTGCGGTACACGAAACCGAATTTCTATTTTCTGGGACTGTTTGATGCATGCGAATTTTTGTATTTATAACGACATGAATGTATGCACGTAAACGACATGTGTGCTAAAACCCTACATAGAAGATAGTGTAACAAATATTTAGCCAATTTAGTTGTCCAAATATATTGTCATCAAAAATGCCAACCCTACTCACCCCGTTGGTGTACTGGTAATCCATCTGAAACCGGATCTGAGGAAACAGGTCGGTTCTGTTGTGCACATAGTTCACCGAGTACTCAAGGAAGGAGATGTCGTTTCGAAAGTTGGTATCGTTAGAGACAATGCACACGGCTTTGATCACAGCGATCGGCTCAACTGTGCGACAGGCTGACAGCACGGCCAGAGCCAAGACCAACTGTCTGGCCCCTCTACCAAACATAGTTTTGCTGGCGATGTGTTCTGGCGTCTTTTGTATCAAGGAAGCAGCTTGCGTAGCCTGTGCTCCTGTCTGGTATTTATCCTCTTCAGCGCATTCCACGGGAAGGGTGAAGCAGTGGCCAATAAGATTCGAGCTTTCTGCTCTGGGAAGCTGGCACTACGAGCTACTTTTCTGTTATCTCAAAGCCGTGTTTGAGATCTGCCATCTGGCAGTCGACGAGTCGCGTCAGCTGCTGCACCTCCTGCCTGACTATCAGGCAGTACGACTCGTGCGCAGAAGAAGTGGCCAGCGATAGGTAGTCTGGACGGCCAAGGCGATGCAGTGTCGCGTTGGAAACTCGCTCGTCGCCGATCTGGAAGACATGCAGCGAACAGCAGGCCTGCGTCAACTTGCTGTTTGAGCGAGTCCACAATGCACTGCAAGATCCTCGTGGACATCGGAACCAGAACTGCTGAATAGTTTTACAAAGAAATTGTCTTTCATCAGCGCAATAGGTAACAATTCTCCAAGAGTGCCATCCCAAATCTAGGTATTGCTAATCACACGTCACACCTGAATCGAGCCTATATGGGTATTATCCTTACATGTATATCTTAAATTGTAGAACAAGAATTCCTGGATTCCGTGATGCACGGGTTGCAGGATTATGGTTTGCTGGAAACAAACAAAAATCTTTTTCGCTGCTATGCAATAACATATTTTTTATTATCCGGGCGTACCGGCCTTTTGTAAATCGACCTTGCTGATTAATTCAAAATACATCTCCCGCTCCTAATTCCTCAACACTTGACCATCTGAGCACTCCACATGTACCCTTGAGCTGCTGGTCATCTGAGAAATTCCGCATAGATTATAACAAATCTGGCAATTAAATTTTGCGATATATTTAGCGCAATATTACATGGATTTCTGATACAATACCGGTATACACTCAAGGACTACTTAGGACTTCAGTGGTCCTTGTATACACTATACATGTACAAGCTGTATTTACTACCGAGCTGAGCCTTCCGAGCGGCGAAACGATCTCAACCTGCCAAGACTTCCGCTACTTGGGCGCGCTGATCTTGATCCTGAATCCTGAAGATATCATAACGGACCTAAAAGCACAAGCCTGGCGTGCAAAGATCAAGCTTTTCCGCGCCATAGTCGAACCGATCCTGCTCTACGGACTGGAAACCATACCGGTGACCACCACCCGGGAAAACGCGGGAAAACGCACTAAACGGCATCTACCGGGCGCTTCTCCGCTACACACTCGGCATCCGATTCTCCGAGACCATCTCGAACCGCGATCTCGACCGGCGCACCGGCCTTCCGCCTCTCAGCGTTATCCTGCGGCGGCGGCGACAAACCCTCGCCGGCCACGTTCTGCGACGGCACGGTCGCGGTGAAGCCAACCCCCTCGCGATGGCGCTGCTTCACCCACCGCGAGAGCGGCTTGACGTGGCCAAGGCCGTGCTGCCTCGCTTATACAGACTCAGCGACCTTGACCTGACCCCGAGTGACACTGCTCTATGCCCCTCTGAGAATTCTGTAACCCTATGCGTCTTCTCTATTCTTCTATTCTATTCTATTTACTACCAATGTATATTGATCCATTAAAATAAATATTCGTAAACCTTTTACAGTAATTAATCATTTAAAGCTCTAGTAGGAATAATTCAAGCAATAGGTGCCTATTATGACTTCTGATTTCGGCCTTTTCTGCTTTTTTGCCGCATGGTTAATAACGAGTTTATCTGACCTTGAAAGGCTACTGGCCATAGGTAGTACAGCCAAGACTCCGCTGTTACTTTGTTACTTTCAGCAAATATGTAACACTGTAATCATTTGAGCTGACTTGGGTTGAGGCGAACGGTAATCCTGTCCTGCATTTCCTAGAAAGTAGTTCTCACTTGCATCATTGTCTAAGAATAAAAAATTCGGTTTTAAATGCACCCCTCGTAAAGTTTTCCATAACAGTTGTGCAAGAACAAATAAGGGATTTCTAACCAGTCATTACATTGAGGCAAATTGAAACCGTATTACTAAATACCTACACGTCTCGTGTCTTAAATGGAAGTCTAATGAAAGAAGAGGTTTGTAGTCAGGGGCTGTGTCTATACGTGTGTCAATGTTGCGCTTGGTCTCTTTCGATTGCGGGCAGCTGTCGTTGTCATTTTTTGTTGTTGCTTTTATATTGCTGTTGTTATTGTTATTCACAGCGAATACAGAAGGCCAAATACCGAGGTACATGTAGTGACTGTTTTTGCTGTTGTTTTTCAACTGTGCATGGATCCATCACGACCCATTCAAGTCAAGAACAGTAACTGAGTCCTAGCGCTCAATTCACTGTCTCGCAATACGAGTAGATATAGTCACCCCACAACCCTGCTTGTTTCCGAACGGGGGGGGGTAATGTCTAATTTACAATTCGTGCCGATTTTTGTTGTTTTGTACCATGCTTGGGCGCAACCTAGGGTTCGATTCAACCGGCCTTCTCTATGTCACTTCATCAAAAGCGTCCTTGAATAGTTTCAATAGCCATCTCAAGTCAAGTACTTGAAATTCAAACTTATTCTGCATATACATAGCTTTTAATATTGAGTCACTGTGTGTAGTAGAGCGCCTATACTAAAAAAATTCAACAAACTTTGCATGCATCGATTTGATATTTTAATTGCTTTCATTTTTTGTTACGAATTTATTCGGCTTAACTGCAAACCGCGAGGTATCGCATGGTACAAAGCATACATGCGCAACCTAGGGATTCCCCCGGCCGTTTCTATTGGCAACACACATGTAAGTCACGTGACTGCTCCCAGCCAATAGCGACTTACATGTAAATATGTGATACGTAAAATGATACGTCCAGGACCACCGTGTTACCCCTACTCTCCTTGCATGGATAAATCATGGATGAAGCATCCATGATGCCATGTATGGATCATACCTGAACATGTATGGAGCCATACCTGATCATACATGGTTCCACGTAAACTTCATCCATGGTTACTTTCCATCCATGTACATTGATGTATGATTTTAAATATAATTTTCCTTACTACACTACTGTTAGTAGAACGCAATGTTTGCGTAGGTTCATTTTAAAGCTGAAATTTTCTAAACAAATTCGGCAGCATCTTTAGTGCTGCTGAGAAATATGTTTCCATTCCCTTATAAATCACTTTCAAAACAAAAAAGTATCAGAACAAATACTTATGCAATTAAATGTAGAAGTAATTGAAAACTCGTATGATGACCATTTCGAGACTTATATTATTAATGATAATTAGGCATAATTCATTTCAAAGTACTGTAAGAAAAAATAAGACAGCTCAGTCTCAGAGAGCTTTAAAATACAGAATGGACAGAATTTGACGCATTTCAAGGTACTGTAAGAAAAAATAAGACAGCTCAGAGAGCTTTAAAATACAGAATAGACAGAATTTGACGCATTTCAAGGTACTGTAAGAAAAAATAAAACAGCTCAGAGAGCTTTAAAATACAGAATAGACAGAATTTGACGCATTTCAAGGTACTGTAAGAAAAAATAAAACAGCTCAGAGAGCTTTAAAATACAGAATAGACAGAATTTGACGCATTTCAAGGTACTGTAAGAAAAAATAAAACAGCTCAGAGAGCTTTAAAATACAGAATAGACAGAATTTGACGCATTTCAAGGTACTGTAAGAAAAATAAAACAGCTCAGAGAGCTTTAAGATACAGAATAGACAGAATTTGACGCATTTCAAGGTACTGTAAGAAAAAATAAAACAGCTCAGAGAGCTTTAAGATACAGAATAGACAGAATTTGACGCATTTCAAGGTACTGTAAGAAAAAATAAAACAGTAAATTTTACTGAACAGTCAATAAATAGAATTAGCCGAATTCGGTACGCATTAAGGGCAAGGGCCGACTAATCCTTTACGAAACGAAGTTAATGCTGCATTAGTCAATTATTTGCGCACAGAAACTTGGAGATTTTGAATATGGAGAGATCGGACAAAGAGAGGTAACGGTGGGAGTCTGAGAGGGAGGAAGTTGGGCATCTGGAAAGTTATTCTGATTCCCTGATGGTTTTATCTTGGTCATGGAGCATAATTTTATTTTCTGCCAGACTTTGCAGCATTAATAATAAAATAATCGGATCTAAGGTACGGACACATACTCGTACCTTTTTAATCATGTTCAAACTCTTTGAACAATGGCACAGCGCAATAACAGTCTTTGCTGAACGATTCTACTGGAACAGCGATGCAGGGTCGATCGACCTCTGAAAAATTAACTATACGTTCGCGTCTGGCCGATCTGGGCGCATTAGACAGGGATATCAATACAAAATTGAATGTCGAAGACTTTTTGAACATGGATTCCAGCAATGCTTTCCAATTAAGTAAATCGATGGGGAAAGTTGCTGCTGGTACTCGTAAAACAAAATCAAACAGCGAACCAATGGGATCCAAAATTTGCACTCGAATAGTATTAGGCTCGAGGAACTCTGCAATAGTGCAGATTTCGCCGGACTTCAATTGGCAAAGATGGTTAGAATTTTTCGACGCACAAGCTGAGCTTGTCGAGAAAAAATGTCCATTAAAATAAGCAAGTGAGTTTCGAAGAATACCATGTGGCCTGGATGGCTCTAAAGATATAGAGTTAACTGCATCCACTACAATAGAGTCCTTAACACAAGAAAAGTAGTGATGTAGCAACTTTTGAAACAAAAACTTGCGAACAAGCTGTGGGCCAAATGACACAGTTCCGCATAAGAACTTTTTGAACATGCCAATGGAGCTCTCAAATGCGAACATAGAATAATTAAATACAGGTCCGTACAATTCGTACTGTTCAGCCATATGCAAAAGCAGGTGGAAATTAAGGCGGAGTACTTTCGGTCCGAATATTTGCTGAGCATTGGAGATAAAAGCTTTGCATAGCTTTTCGATATCAGTCTTATTTGATTGGGGGCTATACAACATGTGATAAATAAGAACTAAATTAGTTAACAGCAGTTTCAATGGAAAATGCGAAATTCTCTGCAAAAACGTAGGAAGAAGAAAGTATAGCGCAAAGTTTTTAAAATGCTTTGCTTTCCAATCTGAAAAGCCTTTAAAATTTGTGTTGATTGTGATGCTAGAAGGAGTTATAGATTGACGAATACAATTAGATATGAAATCCATGCAATTAGCTGAGCAAAAATACAACTCGCGCCTGTTTGCAGGTAATGACAGCTCTTCTAGTAGATACTTGGTGTGGCCTTCGAAAAAGCAGTGTAAACTGTCAATAGGATTGCAGCTGGGAAACGGAACATAGTCTAACAAGCAACTGCGCATCTTTACGCCAAAAACAGGCCGATTTCGAATTTGTGCGAGCCGACAGTGTTCAAGATGGGAAGATGGGTTTCTCAAAGGAAACAAGTAGCCTTCACCATAGCGGAAGATCCAGTTTTTACCTTTCTCGGATACTTTAAAGCTCTCACCTGGGTGCAAGCACCTAGGACAGCTAAACGCACCATTGTACTGGTGAATGCAGAAGAGCTTAGCAAGAGCGGGCAAGTCACAAACAAAGAGTGTGTAATGGACATGAACGGTGTATTCCGAGAATATAAACTGTTTTGGCAAATTGTTCATAATTTCAGACAGAAAAGACTGGAAATGCGGGACTGCCTTCGATGAAACAAGAGCAATTAGAATTAAATTTGCAAAGCGTTGACGGATGTAAACAGGAAGGTTTAGAAGTTGAGCCTGAAATGGCCAAAAGCTACTCTGAACAGATTCAAAAAAATTGGCGCCATCAGCTGAGATTAGAAGATGCAAGTGAAGCGACTTGCCAGAAGATAGGCTTAAGCCTTGTTCTTTAACTATTTTGGAATTCAAAACGTCTGTGTTTTTATCCTTTTGCAATTCTTGCTCATACTGCAGAATAGTTGAAGTGTGGCTGCTTAAGATAGTCCGCAGCTGTGGAACAATATTGAGCTGTGTCACAGCAACCTTTGACTTTGGGGAATGAACCTGACACTGGCTTTTGCATTCTGGGCAAAAGCCAAATTCAGACACGTCACTATCATCAAGAGGGCAAGTATCTTGAATCAATGATTTGAGCAACTTGACGCTATTTGGAAGAGCTAGAGAATCTCTACTAAAAATAGAAAGTAGCTTCAGGAGTCTATCAAGAGCAGCCTCTGAAACTCCGGAAGTAATTGCCCACTGAAAAATCAGAGCCGCCTGCACACTGGGATCTGAGATGGAAGCCAAATTCGCTAAGCTATCTGAACTCTCCTCAAGCACAGGCACAGCATTGTTTTCACCAATAAAAGTTTCCACAGCGTCAGGACAGCTGTGCGAGTGCGTTACACCGGCTTCGCTTGAAATTGAACTCCTATTACTTGTAGAAAAACTATTTGAGGGAGAAGAAATCGCCTGACAAGAGTAGGCTGAGTAATTAGTAGAAAGAGAGTGCTCAGATTCTGATTTACTAGACATAAAAATAGCAATTCAAATATTCAAAAGTTACTAGAATTTTTTCCGCAATTCACGGTCCCATTCGCCTTGAGCGGGAAATGGAATCCCCTGACTCGGGTCCAGAAGCAGCAGTTGAAGTTCGCTTTCTCGCCCGTGTCTCCTCCCTGGCCAGCTGATTGAGATGGTCTCGTACAGACTTCCAGATTTCGTGGAAGTCGTAGCCAGATGTTCGATAGCACAATTGAAGCAAACCTGAAAATTCACGAGTATAGTAAAATATTTTTACAATAGACATTGTGTACTGTGTTTATAGTAGAAATAGGCTAAATTTAAAAGGAAGTTGATTTATGATGCTAATCATTAAATAGGTCAATGGGATGTATTGAACTTTAGAACTATTTTTCCTCAATTTCTTTTATCTCAGACCTAAATGTGTTTTTTTAGAAAATATCCCAAGTATTGGATTCAGATCATTTAGCATTAATTAGCCTAAATTGCTTTATAATAAAAAAATTGCACAAAACTGTGAAAAAATTATATATATATATTTACGTTGAAACTCTGTCACATGCTCAGATGGAGCAGGCCTTCGGGAACTGCGAGCACCACAGGATGAATCGATTATATGCTCAAGCAAGTAGCCTTCGCCAAATCGCAGCTTGATATACCTTCGGAGGAACACCTTAGGATCGTTGCAAAGAATTGAAGACAGCTCAGCTAGGGAACCATCAATGCACCTAAATTCCTAAAAAATGTTATTATATAGTAGAACTTTTATACTACAGACGTGATGCTGCTGATGCTAAGAAAAAACTGACATACCTCATTTTGGTATTCTTTAATTGTTAGCATTCCACCAAAGTTGTCATCCTTTTTTAAAAGTCGGCATATCCTTGCAGCAAGACGCTTCTCAAGAGAAAGCAACTCGGATTGAATGAACAGTTTTAGATCTAGAGTAAGATATATGCTCATATATAAAAATATGGTGATTTTGATTTTTAATAATGTGATTGTATCATATTAAAAAAATAAAATTATACCTTTCATTGTTGCATCCGATTCACTGTTTACTATCTGTACCCCTCGGAGGGGTTGCACTTCTTGAATTGCACCTAGTGATAAAAAAGGCTTATTGCTACAAAAATATTGACTCATTTGGTATTTGGTTTTCAATTAGGTGTAATAGAATATACAAACTTGATTCCAAGAGGCCTGTGGCACGAGCTTGCTCATTTTCAACCAAAGATGCCTCTCTCTCAAATGCAGAAATGGCTTTTTCTAAAAAATAATAATTAATCAAATAATACAACAAAAAAAACAAATTGCAAACAATTAATAGTTCATATATATTGCAGTTTTACCCATTGATTGAGTAGCTGGTATCGCCAAATTTGGTTCGCCACTTTCACTATCCACTTCATAAAGCTCGTCAAGTAGTCCATGCTGATGACAACTAGAACTTGAAGCAACCTGCTTTGAACTAGATGACCTTATTGTCCTTACATTTGCAATGCCAGCTTGGGGATCTTTCATTGCAAAAAGCTCAATAGCTTGGCTAATCAATGAATCAGTATTTTCAGCCTCACTAACCAAGTTGGAAAGTTGGTTCATAGTTGAAGCCATTTGCCTTTCACTACCTTTTGCCACAAGTGTAGCAGAAAATAGTTTGCCATACATGCGTAAAAAGACTTTAGTCCCCTAAAATATAATTTAATAAAGTAATATTACATTTGTAGTTGGAATAATTTGTTTTAGAAACCATGTACTCAATAACAAAATATTATGCATATAAATCCAACTTAAAATCTTACTTGTGCAAGTTCCAACTTTTCATCATTAGTTATTGTACTTGGCCAATAGGGAGACCCAAATGCAATGGTCACATATTGCTCATCATGGCCAACATTGTGAAGAATAAAGCAGAAAAACAATGCTGAATTGTCATTTCCAAATTTAGAAGTACTTTTTGTCTGCTTTCGAAGAGGCCTAGAATTAGATGCACTTAATCCAATATCATCCATAACAATTTGTTCTGAAAAAGTTTCACAAGGAGATAAGGTTTGAAGAATCAATCAAGAGGCCAATGACAAACCAATTAGAATTGTATATAAAAAAAATTTAATGTAGGGACCCTAGGCCCCTATGATTTTAAATAAAAATTATAATATAAGGCCTAGGCCCTATATATAGGCCTATAATTATAAAGTTGTGCCATTGTGGATTTTCTGATACAAAGTAGACAATATTAGGCCTAATTGGGCCTAGTCTAGTCTAGTTTTGATTATAGACTGTATATTAGATACAAAGGACATGAAAGGTCTCGAAATTAAGTACCAATTACCATAATATACTATTATTTTTTATTATTTTGAAACTGTCAGCCTACCATGTGATTTTTATCATTAGGCTATGGCCTAGGTCTAGGATGCCACTTTAGACTAGGCCTTTGGCTTTGGTTAGGCCAACCTATCATTATAAAAATGCAGCAAAATATCATTCAAAAATATACATCTAACCCCTATAGGTTATCTTTGCATCCCAAATATAATATATAATAGGGTTTCTATTTTCTAATATATCTACAAATACAATTTTCACTGAAGGAGTGAAGATCAAAATTAGCATGTCAAAAAACCTTACAAGCCACCGAATTTTAAAACTAGCTACCAAAAGTGGAACTGGAAGTATATAGCTAAGAAAAAACATAAACATAAACATAGCACATAGTGACACATAATGAAATGATGACAACATGCAAGAGTGACAGAGTCCTCTTAGAAAGGAAAAATAGGCCTAGTAATTTATGTTTATGGGAAGTTAAGTCCGTAATTAACTAAACCGAAACAAAATGGCCAACAAAATTGCTGGTAATATATTCAAAGCAATTTGTAGGTGAAGATTTTAACAAATTTATTAAACTATTTTTTGTATTTACAATTTCGCTTTTATTAAATATATTTAAAACTTTATTAGATATACATAAAATAGCCTGAAATTTTTTATAAGCTTAGTTATTTATTTTCCCGTATGAACTCCCTGACATGGATGATTTTACCATGGAAAGTTTTAAAAATCCATGCATGAAAATACCATGAACATGCATGATTTATCAATGGATCATGGATCATAGATGATTTATCCATGATAAGAGAGTAGGGACGTAAAAAAGCTGCTCGGGACTGTATAATTAATTTTCAGCGCCATAGCCCATGTGTTTATACACATGTGTTTTAACGCAGCCCCGTCACAATGTATACACGCGTATTTACGCTTAGGTATCCATGTAAATTAATCGTATACATGTAATGTACTGTTCACAATTGTATAATAGTCGACTGATCTGCAGGGCTCTCTTATCGCCTTACCTATACATGTATATGCATTATATATTATGAAATGGATGATGAAGTCATAATTCAGGGATCACGTGGTTGGATATAGATAGACAGTCGCGCGTGGTGAACAACGTACATGTACCGCGGTCCCATTCGGTCAACAATAGCATAACCCGGATTTTTATCTGAGGGATCACGAGCCAAGATCAGTCATAGCACTCCTCATAGTCAATGTCACTGTGACATAATCAAGCTCCAGGGTATTTTTCAGTGAGGCAAGAATCACTGAATAAAATGACTTAGCGCCACAGGCTAGGCGAGGGTTTATAGCTTTTAAGTCGTGTGTTCTTCGTGTATCGATGATCACCTTAATTTAATTTTGCTGACAATTAAAAAAGCAATATTCTAAATTTCAATAGTCGGGTCTCTGTGGGCTATGAACCCCATGACCCTCTTTGGCTACGCCCAATGGCGGTTCAGGACCACACCACTGAGTATACGTTATCGCCTAAATACATGTAAGTACATGTAGTAGAACTGCACTAGTATAAATGTCACTTCAAAATAGCGTCCTTGAATACGAGTAGTTTCAGTAGCCATCTAAAGTCAATTACTTGAAATTCAAACTTTTTTGCATGTGTGTTAATATTATGTGCGTAGTAAAGCGCCTACTATAAATTCAACAAATTTTGCATGCATTGATTTGATATTTTGATTTTATTTCTTTTGTTACGAATTTATACGGCTCAACTGCAAAACTAATTTTGACATAAAATGATAACGAAAAGGCTTAAGCATTCAAGAATTCTTAACTTTAACTAAAAGCTACTATTGTGCTTATCTTTTGTTTTTTAGTTATTTAAAACTTTTTAAAATACGGTTTTCACAGAAAACATCAACAAAACTATGATCTTCCATATACGACTATGCAAGACATAATCACATAAGTGAATCATCTAAGACTCTAAGAGTGAATAAAGAGGCGTAATGTGATACCTTTACCCGATAAAAATCTTTTTTAAGTAAATTTTTCTTCTCCCTATACATACGTAAGTAATAATCTCCAGCCCACTATCATATCATATAGGCATATGGCCTATAGCCTAGATATAGATAGATACCGTATAGCGGCTTTAAGGAAAAAGACACTGATCGTTGATGTATGACTATAAGTGCTGTATATAGCTGGACTGACAGGTAAAGGCCTACAACTGACCCTAAAATATTATTATTTAATTTTTGACTCAAATGTCACCTGGTCCTGACTCCTGAGCAGACATGTCACTGCATTTCTGGTGCCAAATTTAAACCTAGGTTACACTTCTTAGTTAAATTCAACTGAGAATGAATGTAAAATCCATAATAGATGCTAAAAAGTGTACTATTCTACTACAATAATGTGCAATAAATGTTAGGCTAGGTCTATTTTCTCCATATAATGTACATTTAAATTCTAAGTTAAGTTTAAATATTTTGATTTTGGAGCTAGTAAAATGGTATATAATAATAGTATAGACAAGATATAGTAGTTAGAGATATATTTACTATGAATATAAATAACTATTTTATGACTTATATTTGTAATTATATAATTTAACTATGCCCTAGTAGCCCGGCCCCTAGATTATAGTCATTTTGGTGACATTTTGGTGATAGTCTTTTTGGTGACAAGCAATTGTCATTTTGGTGACAAGAAAAATACCCTTTTAGTGATAGCCATTCTGTTTTTAAATAGAAAATAACCTTGCAAATCTTAAGGGATATTAAACCTAAAAATGTAAAAATTTTTTGAAATGGTTAAATATTGCTTTATTTAATTTTGTTTATTTACAATTACAGGGTTGCAATCTTTTGAATTTATGTTTTCCAATCCAAATAATACAGTGTCCAGTGAATATCTCTGCTTTTCTTGTGGTTGACATTTCATAAGGATTTATAGGTTTATAGTTTATGTCTAAATATTCTAAGACAATTTAAAACAATCTGCTCAAAAATAAAACAATCTAATTGGTTTGATTTCTTTTCTTAAAATATTAATCTTTTGGCAAAAAATTTAAATATATATACAAAGCATAAATCTTAACAATATAACTTCAAGCTAATATTATAAAGCACCTGTTATCACTAAAATAAATATACTCTTAAAATCTTTATTTTTTCATCAAAAATGAAGTGGTCTATTACAAAAGCAACTTGTCACCAAAACGACTATTTGTCACCAAAATGTCTGTCACCAAAATGACTTGTCACCAAAACAACTAGTATCCTATGCCCAATGGCTAAAGAAATATAAAAGTTTAATGCTTTTTTATAGACTTATAGCTATAACTATATCAATATTTTTATATTGAATTGTTAAGCTAAATAAAATAAAACAAAATTATTTTAATAATAGTATAAATCAATAAAGACAAGTAAATAATAGCATAATAATTAAAATAGAATTAAAGTTTTGCTTACAATCATATTTACAATGACTTATAAACCCTAGAAAATAGCTTATCTATATTATTCTTGTTAAGTAATTTATTAATCCTTATTACTCAAATTTAAAATGATATTTTTTAATTTAATATTGATATTTTTAATGTTTTTGCATTATATTATTTTTAATAATAAATACATATAAGTTAAATTCAGTAAAAACTTTGGCCTTGGGTTTAGGATTTAAACTTATATTCTATAATCCTATGATTTAAGGATTATAATTAGGTTTTTTATACTTCTAATTGTAAAGGTTTATTATTAATATAAATTTCTTAAAATATAATATTGAATGGTTATTTGTCACTTTAAGTGATTTCCCACTTAATGAAATTTTTCTTTTTGGCAATAAGTAATGTTTAATTTGGCAATAATGCTACTTGATTAAAAGTGTGTTTTCTGCAAAAGGTGCTTTAGGTATTTATTTATTAATTTTTTTGCAAAAAGTATGCTTCTCATTAAAATAGGATTTTTGCTAAGTAAAATACTAGTTGTTAAGTGAAAATATTCATTGTTGTTAACATCAAATCTTTATGCATTAACTTTTTTTGTTAATAAAATCCTAATTGATATATTGTCATAAATTTTATAACTACCTAGCAATTTATGCTAGAAACTAGAGACTAAGCATGACAACATCAAAAGTGGCTAGTAGCCTTGGCTCAATTCAAAGTGCAATCAAATTACTTTTGAAGCTAAATTGGAATTTTGGCTTAGGTCTAATTGCTTATATTAATTAGTTATTAATTAGTTATAATTAATGCCTTTGAAAGCCAAGTTAGCTTAGCTATAAAAGCAAAGAAATACAACTCCCAAGACTTGTATATGCCTTAAAAATATAGTGAAGGTTGCTATACATTCCTTTGTGTGTGCCTACTCAAGGGAGTTAGTAGAATATATAGTAATGCCTTTTGCCAGTTGTGTAACAATGATGTTTGAAGTATGCTAAGGTATATACAATCTCCTTGCTGTTTAAAACAATTCAGTGAAAATCCCAAACAAATAAAAAATGATTGGTAAATCTTAAATTTTCCCATATATATATTAAAATGAAAAATATTAAATCCATATACTTAAAATGAGTTGTTTGTATGTGTCTCTTGTATCTATTCTTCTATGTGTAGAAATTTAAATCGCTAATGAAACCTTGGTTTGACCAATCTGGTATCAGAGGCTAAGTACAATTTTTCATGGCAGTTGCCAAATTCAAATTTAGTTTAATATTTAATTTATAGTTTCCTAAGCAACAACAAGTTCAACGTTCAGTTATATGATTTTTTCACTGCCATAATTGCAGATCTGAGCACAAATTCTCCAGATCAAACTCTTGGGATGCTCACGGAGCTGCGGTTGCTTGCAGACTTGGAGAAGAGCAAACGCAGAAGCGGCAGCAGATTCTGCAGCAATCAATGAAAGTGACGGTGAGCTTCGGTTCCACAAAGCTGGTGGTGCCATGCGGCGCCGGCGAGATCACCATACGCGATCTGGTTGCCAAGGCAACCAGTCGATTCAGATCAGCTGCCGCGGCGGCGGCGTCTTCATCATCAAACTCGACCTCTTCTCCAGCTGCCGGGGTAGCCACCGCACCACCGACTGATGCTGGCGATGGCACCGCCGCCACCTTGGCTGAGCCGCCGTTTACCGTCACCTGCGTGACTCTGGCCAGGGATGGCGGAATTCTTGACTGGGACGACCGGGTTGCCGATGTTCTGGACGATCGAGAAATGGTGAGTTGGGTCAACAGCGTAGTGCAATCTCTCATAGAGAAAGTGAAATCTCCCATAGAGAAAGTGCAATCTCCCATAGAGAAAGTGCAATCTCCCATAGAGAAAGTGCAATCTCCCATAGAGAAAGTGCAATCTCTCATAGAGAAAGTGCAATCTCTCATAGAGAAAGTGCAATCTCCCATAGAGAAATTGCAATCTCTCATAGAGAAAGTGCAATCTCCCATAGAGAAATTGCAATCTCCCATTGATAAAGTGCAGTCTCCCTGAATGACTTAAATCAATATTTCCTGTGCAGCTCATCGCCCAGACGCGGCCAGCATCGTCCGAGGCGTCTACAGCTGATGGCACAGACGATCTGCTTCTGACGGAGTTTCAGCAGCAGCATCAGCTGCATCATCCGTCTCTTCTGCCGCCTCCGCCTGCGGATTTTCTGCCTACACTGCCCGAGTCGGACGGCGAGGCTGAGCGATACGATTCTCCCCCTGGCGAGGCTGAACTCGAATCGGACGATGCTCAAGAGTTTGAGTCGGCCAGTTATCTGATTCGCATCTCTATTGACCGGGCATCGGCCGGCGCTGCTAGGAATGCGGTCGGCATGACAACAAAACCGTTTTTAGATCGCAGTCAACGAACTGCAGGCCTAGAAATTCAGGCCCTGGGTGCCGGCGGTTCGGCTGCCAAGGACGGCCGATTGAGACCGGGCGATCGAATTGTGGAAATCAATGGCAACTCTTTGTTGGGCGTGTCATTCCAACAGTGAGTCTGCTGGCTGGGTTGGGTTGGGCTAGTTAGAATAGTACTTAACTGTACCTAGGCCTGTGACCGCGAGTCTAGGGTCTAGGGTCACCGGTGTGACCTTGCATTGTGACCGTATTGTCTAGGGTCATCGGTGTGACCTTGCATTGTGACCGTATTGTCTAGGGTCATCGGTGTGACCTTGCATTGTGACCGTATTGTCTATGGTCACCGGTGTGACCTTGCATTGTGACCGTATTGTCTATGGTCACCGGGGTGACCTTGCATTGTGACCGTATTGTCTAGGGTCACCGGTGTGACCTTGCATTGTGACCGTATTGTCTATGGTCACCGGGGTGACCTTGCATTGTGACCGTATTGTCTATGGTCACCGGTGTGACCTTGCATTGTGACCGTATTGTCTAGGGTCATCGGTGTGACCTTGCATTGTGACCGTATTGTCTATGGTCACCGGGGTGACCTTGCATTGTGACCGTATTGTCTATGGTCACCGGTGTGACCTTGCATTGTGACCGTATTGTCTATGGTCACCGGTGTGACCTTGCATTGTGACCGTATTGTCTAGGGTCATCGGTGTGACCTTGCATTGTGACCGTATTGTCTAGGGTCATCGGTGTGACCTTGCATTGTGACCGTATTGTCTAGGGTCACCGGTGTGACCTTGCATTGTGACCGTATTGTCTATGGTCACCGGGGTGACCTTGCATTGTGACCGTATTGTCTAGGGTCACCGGTGTGACCTTGCATTGTGACCGTATTGTCTATGGTCACCGGGGTGACCTTGCATTGTGACCGTATTGTCTATGGTCACCGGTGTGACCTTGCATTGTGACCGTATTGTCTATGGTCACCGGTGTGACCTTGCATTGTGACCGTATTGTCTATGGTCATCGGTGTGACCTTGCATTGTGACCGTATTGTCTAGGGTCATCGGTGTGACCTTGCATTGTGACCGTATTGTCTAGGGTCATCGGTGTGACCTTGCATTGTGACCGTATTGTCTAGGGTCACCGGTGTGACCTTGCATTGTGACCGTATTGTCTATGGTCACCGGGGTGACCTTGCATTGTGACCGTATTGTCTAGGGTCACCGGTGTGACCTTGCATTGTGACCGTATTGTCTATGGTCACCGGGGTGACCTTGCATTGTGACCGTATTGTCTATGGTCACCGGTGTGACCTTGCATTGTGACCGTATTGTCTATGGTCACCGGTGTGACCTTGCATTGTGACCGTATTGTCTAGGGTCATCGGTGTGACCTTGCATTGTGACCGTATTGTCTAGGGTCATCGGTGTGACCTTGCATTGTGACCGTATTGTCTATGGTCACTGGTGTGACTGTAAATTGTGGCCGTTTTTTTTTATTTATATAGGTAAAATTTAAAGAAAAAACTAGGCAGGTACATGCGTGAAACTCAAACCGCCCCAACAGAGCTCAGGAATTGTTGCGCGAAGCGGTGCAAGAGTTGCGCTTAGATCTGCGCATTCTCAAACAGCAGCAGCAACCGCAGGAGCAACTATGCCGCAATCTAGACGAAATTGCTCGAGCTCACACTCAGTCGATTATGATGCAGCAGCCAGAAAACTCTGAAAGATCCGACTCACCTGTGCTAGTTGCACCGCCACCGCCGCCCCCGCCGCCGCCTCCGCCTCCACCGTATGTGCCTATTAGTAATACTAAAACTGTCGTTAAGGCTGCTGCCACCGCTGCGGCACCTCCGTCTTCTTCGTCCCCGCCGCCGCCGCCGCCGCCTCCGGCAGTGCAGTTGAAGCCATCGACTCCGCCTCGATCGCCATCGCCGCCTCCAGTTATGCCTAGACTGCGGAAACCGTTGTTAAATAATAATCGGCGCCCTGCTGTCGATCCCGCCCCCGCATCCGCCCCGCATCCGGCCCGACCGACGGCACTGCGGATGCTGGCTCTATTGTGCACACTTTCACTATCGATATACGCAAATCAGCCGACGGATTGGGCTTCTCTGTTACAGCTAAAGAGTCGCAGGATAATAGCAATGGGATCTATGTGAAGAATGTTCTAGGCAAAGGTTCGGCTGTTAAGGACGGCAGGCTGAAGGCTGGCGATCAGCTGCTAGAGGTGGACGGATTTAAACTGACTGGCCAGACTCAAGCGGACGCTGTTAGTCTGTTGCGCGCTATACCTGTTGGCGCCACCGTCAAGATGCTGGTGTCTCGGGTGGGCGGCCAGCCGCCGCCGCCGCCACCGCAGCCGCCGCCTGCACCAGTCATTAACCATCTTGGTCAGGGCGGCGTTGAGGTTAGTTGTTAATTCATTTATTAAATATGTTCTGCATATATTTGCTCGGGGAGCGGCTCTCGCTCATGAGGGCCAAGCCCGAAGGCTTGGGGTGCAGCTCTTTTACACGTACTATTTCTATTGTAACTCTATCATTACAAATGCTGAATATTCTGTGCTAGTCAACAGTATTTGAACTGACCATACAAAATGAATGACGGCATTTTAAAAAGAATGCAGACGCTGACAGAAAAAAAAATAGATGTCAATCAGGTGAGCTTTGCAGCAAGCTAGCCAGAAGAAAAGTATGTTAATATATAGTTGTCGAATCCAGTCAATAGAAATCATGCTCAACCATGCTCAACGGTTAGATTTTTTTGTGTGCGCACGCAAAAAAATCAGTCAAAATTTTTTTGTAACCATGATGAAAAGAATGAGGAGGCAGACATATAGTACAGTAAATGGGCTCAATTGTCAGACACTTGGCATTGTCCTGTACTGGCCACTGCCGGGCTGCTTGCTTGTACTCTTATTACACTGACTTGACCGCCGGAAGATGGCGGGACAGGGGCTGCTGAATCTAAGGAGGCCTTAAACCAGATTCTGGGAGTGCGAAAGTCTTCCCATATAAAGCCTTGATTTCTCAGACAGTTACCCGGTAGACTTCAGGTTTTACTGTTTGCACGCAATGGTAGAAGGCCGAATCTTAGTCTCATTCTAAAGCTAAATAGATTCTCACTGTCTCGGTAAATATAATCAGATTTCGAATCATAATAGAACTTTGATAAATGCTTGTTTTACGCAAGGACTACTCAAGTACTCGTAGGACGGATGATACGTGTTTTACACAAGGACTACTCAAGTACTCGGACGGATGCTGCGTGTTTTACGCAAGGACTACTCAAGTACTCGGACGGATGCTGCGTGTTTTACGCAAGGACTACTCAAGTACTCGTAGGACGGATGATGCGTGTTTTACGCAAGGACTACTCAAGTACTCGTAGGACGGATGATGCGTGTTTTACACAAGGACTACTCAAGTACTCGTAGGACGGATGATGCGTGTTTTACACAAGGACTACTCAAGTACTCGTAGGACGGATGATGATGTTTTACACAAGGACTACTCAAGTACTCGTAGGACGGATGATGCGTGTTTTACACAAGGACTACTCAAGTACTCGTAGGACGGATGATGCGTGTTTTACACAAGGACTACTCAAGTACTCGTAGGACGGATGATGATGTTTTACACAAGGACTACTCAAGTACTCGTAGGACGGATGATGCGTGTTTTACACAAGGACTACTCAAGTACTCGTAGGACGGATGATGCGTGTTTTACACAAGGACTACTCAAGTACTCGTAGGACGGATGATGCGTGTTTTACACAAGGACTACTCAAGTACTCGTAGGACGGATGATGCGTGTTTTACACAAGGACTACTCAAGTACTCGTAGGACGGATGATGCGTGTTTTACACAAGGACTACTCAAGTACTCGTAGGACGGATGATGCGTGTTTTACACAAGGACTACTCAAGTACTCGTAGGACGGATGATGCGTGTTTTACACAAGGACTACTCAAGTACTCGTAGGACGGATGATGCGTGTTTTACACAAGGACTACTCAAGTACTCGTAGGACGGATGATGCGTGTTTTACACAATGACTACTCAAGTACTCGTAGGACGGGGGAACCGACGTTTCTTGGAAAACTTTAGAGGAGTCAAAAATCAAAGAAAATCTTTCTGTTACACATTTTTGGTACAGTAATAAAGCTAAGAATAAAGCTGGTTTCCCGTCCCACTTCAGTAGTCCTTGATTTCCTATATTTTCTCACATCCATTGAGGGCCAACCTACAAGGCACAGAAAGCCAGGGCCGATGTACACCCTGTGTGAGCGCGTGTGTAAGAGTGCGCGCTTGCATGTGCTCAGGGGTCAGCGGAATGGGCAGAATTTGCCTCGCGGGTTGTGTGACAATGTCGCTTATTTGCATGTGTGCTTGCAAACTGGAAACTTGCTGTCCGCCTAATCGTGTCTGTCTTAAGGTTTTAATAAAGCTTTTTTTTTAAATCCAGCTTCTCGTTCAAGATTTTCTTGGGCCAAGTTGCTCATAGCAACCCATCGGTTCCTTGTGCGAAATTCCCCACAGGCTTGACAAAAGTACCAGTGGGAGATTCTTTTTGGCGACAATAAAAGAGCAATATTTAATTGTGCCGTCCGTCTCTGCGCTGGAAACAACATTATTGCGTATATTGTTTTATATTCATAGACGGTATCTACGAGTAAAACTGGTTCATATAAAAAGCTCGTAAACTTGATAATGTCTGCAGCCTTATTGCATTTGGCTGGAAATCTGGGCTGCACTCTTGAGTACCGCTGCGTGCTCTGTAGCCAGTTCTGTATGTGTGTTGCAGCGCAGTGTGAGTAGATAAGGATGCTGCAGTTGTAGGCACAATTTAATATTGCATGTATTTCTTGAGTTCATAATTCATGCTCATCAATTTTTTTATTGGCAGCGTACAGAAATCTATTTTGATGATCTAAAAGTATCTCAGGATAATCTTACGGTGTCTACAAATAATGTAAGGGTCTACGGATCTACGGATGGTCTAAGGTTATCTACGGATAGTCTAAGGGTATCTACGGATAGTCTAAGGGTATCTACAGATAGTCGGGCAGCTACGGATAGTCTAAGGGCATCTACGGATAGTCTAAGGGCATCTACGGATAGTCTAAGGGCATCTACGGATAGTCTAAGGGCATCTACGGATAGTCTAAGGCATCTACGGATAGTCTAAGGCATCTACGGATAGTCTAAGGCATCTACGGATAGTCTAAGGCATCTACGGATAGTCTAAGGCATCTACGGATAGTCTAAGGCATCTACGGATAGTCTAAGGCATCTACGGATAGTCTAAGGCATCTACGGATAGTCTAAGGCATCTACGGATAGTCTAAGGCATCTACGGATAGTCTAAGGCATCTACGGATAGTCTAAGGGCATCTACGGATAGTCTAAGGGCATCTACGGATAGTTAAAGGATAGCTATCAGATACCAAGGGGTTGTAACCTAGTGGTTAGAGCTTCGGACTCACGACTTTAAGGTCGGGGGTTCGATTCTCGATCCACGCGGAACTGCAGTTTGTGTCCTTGAGCAAGACACTTAAAATTGTCTAGCATTGCTTCAGTTCACCCAGCTATAAAATGGGTGCCAGCGTTAGCTGGGGTAATTCAGGGTTTGTGTGGGCACCCTCCAGTCCTTGGATTAAACAGTCGTACGCAGCCTTCAGATGCGCCGCGCAATAGCATATAGTGTATAAAGTTCTACGAATATTGGCAATGTAACTATCAGCTATCAATTTGAGTGTTGTCAATAAGAAAAAAAAAGATTTTTCGGGAAACATCGTGCACTTTTTCTAACCCAATTTTAAAAGTTAAGAATAATTACATCGGGGTGGATTAGTGCTCTGTGCATAAACTGAAGCATCGAAGCATGCACTGAGCATGGACTGCTCCGCCTGTTGGCCGCCTCGACTCTTGAGGCAACTGAGCAGCATCGAGTGTCATGCATTGACTTTACTATTGCCGCTTGGCTAAATTTTCAAGAGACTCTCGGGGCAAATGCTTTTCCGAGTAATAAGCGATTCCAGGTTGAGCGTCCCCCCAGTCTTCATCGATACTTCTGGCTTCATTTCAATTGGCATGCTTTCAAGCTCTGATACTGATCAGGAGACTGAGGACCTACGCAAGCTATTCATTCACTGGCTGGAGTGCGATGGAGATTAGTAGAGAGATAAGTAGAGGGATGCACTTAGCCAGACAGGGAGCTCTTAGATCTATAACTTGGGAGTAGCAACTCCTTATGACAGTTTTGAGGTGTTTTATTACTCTAATTAAGCACAATGGACTGCTCAATGCAGTCAAGGCAAGAAAAATACTTGCCTTGGGGGTTGGCCCTCAAGGACGTTAATTGCACGAGCAGAGCCAAGCCGCGATTCCAATTTAGCCCCGAAATAATTTGACTGCATTTGGAATCGAGCCTGGGCCGCTGACACAGAGCGCCGCGCTAGACAACTGGGCTACGGCCCCCATAGGTCTACATGTAGATCTCCTTGACTTCTTGGTCCGGAAGTGTGCAGGGCGGACCGGGCTGCCCGTGTCTTGTTCTCATCCGCTCTCAGCCTTTTTGAGCCCTCCCGGATCCGCTTAGCTCTCCTTACCATATTTCTGTCTCCTGCCAGACAGAATCTCCCCTCTAGGATCTGACTTCGCCCTTCCCCTCCGCCAGCCGCCCCACATCTGCTGGCCTGCTTTCATCGGTATTCATAGATAGACTGTTTGGCAGCGGTGGCGGCAACCTCCGACCCCGATAAGAAGCATGAGTATAGTATCGGTAGAGTTGAAAAAGTGAATAAGACATGGCCGAGATGAAGAGCTGAAAAAAGTTGTGAACAAGGAGACACCCCTGACCCTTTCCCCTTCTAAATACTTCGAATCCAAAATTGAATAAGTATAGGCGTTTTAGGACAAAGACAAAGACTGTGGATAGAAAATCAATTTAGGTCAACCTAGATCCACAACCATATAGTAGACATCAGTACAAAGAAGGACACCAGCAGCAACCTCTTTCATAGTAGACTCTCTATATCTCAGTGATGTTATTCAATTTATGAGCTCACTGAAATCATGCTTAAACATCGATTTCCATGAAGTGAAGATCAGGATTATCAGGATAGGACCCCAGTGATTACGCAAAAAGCGTTGCAATGTGCTAAAATGCTTTCTAAAAGGAGTTTCCGCAGTTTGCGAGAAACAACTCTGAATCGTCAACCGCGTGAAGCTGCAGAAATCAACCTTGAGCGTTGGAACGAAAACTGGCTTCATAATTTATCTGCGTCTCTTGTTAGGCAGCCTGTCTGCCTAGACTAGATATCTGCTAGTCTGACAAGCTGAAAAAATTCAATCCAAATCTGCCATGCCCCCCGCAGTTGCTACTCTATCATCTGCAGCTTGCCAACGTGCCCGAGTATTCTCCTCAGTATCCAGGGCTCAACTGGGATTTGAGATCTTGGATTAAGATTCTCTGATTACTTTTGGCGTTTCGGGTATCACGATCGGGTTGCTTTATTGCTTTACTAATACTACTACTACTACTACTACTAATATTACTGCTGGGTGTAGCAGTGTTTTTCATTGCTATTCGTTTTATAGTGTGTTAAGATGGATGGCTCGCGTGTCAATGAACTTCTCTCTTTCAATTTTTCTACCCCCCCCTCTCTTCCTCTTCGCATGGCATTGGGCAATGCAACATTTTTTGTAAGAGTATATCAGATATATGCTTTCACTGTAAATGCGGGGTTTTTGCTACACGCTGCAGGTTGGGTCTCCATACCTTTGCCTTGCAACTTCTATATTGTCTGTTGGGCGTACGACTCGACTGTCCAGTGTGTTGCTAAATAATGTAGACTGGAATTGTGCCTCAAACTATGCCGACTGGATAAAGCACTGAGTATAAGGACAGCGTAGGATAGATAAATCCTATGCCCAATAGATAGACTGGATAAGGCGCCAGCTGCATAGACTGGATAAGGCGCCAGCTGCATAGACTGGATGAGGCGCCAGCTGCATAGACTGGATAAGGTGCCAGCTGCATAGACTGGATAAGGCGCCAGCTGCATAGACTGGATGAGGCGCCAGCTGCATAGACTGGATAAGGCGCCAGCTGCATAGACTGGATGAGGCGCCAGCTGCATAGACTGGATGAGGCGCCAGCTGCATAGACTGGATAAGGTGCCAGCTGCATAGACTGGATAAGGCGCCAGCTGCATAGACTGGATGAGGCGCCAGCTGCATAGACTGGATGAGGCGCCAGCTGCATAGACTGGATAAGGTGCCAGCTGCATAGACTGGATAAGGTGCCAGCTGCATAGACTGGATAAGGCGCCAGCTGCATAGACTGGATGAGGCGCCAGCTGCATAGACTGGATGAGGCGCCAGCTGCATAGACTGGATAAAACGCCAGCTGCATAGACTGGATAAAACGCCAGCTGCATAGACTGGATAAAACGCCAGAATTTTCCAACGCGTGATTGCAATGCTTAAATTGGCTTATCCTCCGCGCCTAGCTTATTTCTCTGATCCCTAATTCGTCGGTAGGACCGAACCAAGCTTCTAGGAAATTAGGAAACACCTATATAGGTTCGGTCTGCCTTTAACCCTTTAATGGTTTGCATTTCCCATGCGATTTGAAATCCCCTCTCTGTCTGTGTGTGACTGGCTGCACCAGCTCTAGCGGCTTGCGTGCTGCGGCCCCGGCCTACAACTAATTGCGGGCAGCGGCAGTGCCTCCGACCCCCGATAATGAGCATTTAGACAGCGGCCCACCGCCTCTACGCCTCCCCCGATTAGAGTGGCTTAGTTAGCCGTCTCAGCTCCTCCTCACCGTCTTATGACTAATGAGCCTTGCAGTCTCGAAAAGCACCTTAATGAAATCTAGTAGCTGGATGGGCGGGTGGATGAGTAGGGAGCTAGGAGAGGAGAGGCGCGAGTTGATGGTGGCTAGTATTTATACATAGACTAAGCCCGTCTGTCTAGCAGGAATGCGAACCTACTCCCTTATAGGAAACCATTCCCTTAGGAAACCACTTAGGAAACCACCCACTCTCTTAGGAAACCACCCAATCCCTTAGGAAACCACCCACTTCCTTAGGAAACCACCCAATCCCTTAGGAAACCACCCAATCCCTTAGGAAACCACCCACTCCCTTAGGAAACCACCCACTCACTTAGGAAACCACCCACTCACTTAGGAAACCACCCACTCTCTTAGGAAACCACCCAATCCCTTAGGAAACCACCCACTCTCTTAGGAAACCACCCACTCCCTTAGAAAACCACCCACTCCCTTAGAAAACCACTCACTGTCTTAGGAAACCACCCACTCCCTTAGGAAACCACCCACTCTTAGGAATTCACTTCCCTAGGAAACCACTCATTTAAGAAACTGCGAGCCTCCTCCATTAGGAAACCACTCCCTTAGGAAACCACTCCCTTAGTTAACCACTCCCTTAGGAAACCACTCCCTTAGGAAACCACTCCCTTAGGAAACCACTCCCTTAGGAAACCATTCCTTTAGGAAACCACTCCCTTAGTTAACCACTCCCTTAGGAAACCATTCCTTTAGGAAACCACTCCCTTTGGAAACCACTCATTTAGGAAACCACTCCCTTAGGAAACCACTCCCTTAGGAAACCACTCCCTTAGGAAACCACTCCCTTAGGAAACCACTCCCTTAGGAAACTACTCCCTTAGGAAACCACTCCCTTAGGAAACCACTCCCTTAGGAAACCACTCCCTTAGGAAACTACTCCCTTAGGAAACTACTCCCTTAGGAAACTACTCCCTTAGGAAACCACTCCCTTAGGAAACTACTCCCTTAGGAAACCACTCCCTACTAGACTATCCGTAACCTACTCCCTTTAGTCTCTTTAGCAACCGGCTCCCATTGGGTTTAGGTGTAATAGTAATTCCCATCTATATATACAAACTGAATTCGTAGTTGATTTGTAATAAAATCGAGCCATCAATAAACTCAAAAAAGATATTGTTAACATTATAGTTACCTGTCTTTGTTTATGCATTTCGGGGGAACTTTAGGGCAGCAAGTTCAAGAGGGCTCTTGTACGATTGTTGTCTTAGCTTATTAAAGTCAAGTCAAGGTTTAACAGACACAAGAGGTCAAGTGGGAGTTTAAAAGACTTGCATTTTGTTGCTGAACTGCCCTGCAATCCTGAAAGCTTAAAGGCTAGCATATCGCTCATTCACAATGACAGAAAAAAGCTAACCGACTGTTTTTTTCACTGTCAGGGAGTGCAACAGTAGGCCTAATAAACTGCTTGGGCAAATTATATCTGCATAATGCTATTGCAGTTTAGGCCGCGCTATGCATTGGAATTTAATTATGGGTCTGCCCCCCCCCCCTAGTTCGCTAAGTGCCCGCAATGGCTGGCTGTACAAGCCGAGGGCGGGGACAGCTGACCTTCCGTTGGTCTTCCGTTCGATTCAGTTGGTTCGTGCGCAGAAAAATATATTTCCCCTAATAATCCGCACTGCCCCCCGATATGTGCCGCTGGATTTTTTCTCGATAGCTGCTTTGCCTCCGAGCGGGGCAAAAATTTGTGCGCCAAATTACTTCCTGTTTTTCCTCTCTTGCCTCTCCATTGGCTTCGGGTAAGCTATCAGTTTTCCTCACTCTTGGCCTATCGTTCGGTCTTTGGTCTACAATGCAGCATTAGAGCAACTAGCGTTCGGTTGCTTGAGGCTGCTCTAAATGAGATTGATTGTGATAAGGGAAGTTAAGTGTAGTTGTTATCTCATTAAGCTTGGCACAAGCCTGGGGGGACTGGCTAATAGATTCAGACAGACAGACACAGACAGACAGACAGACAGACAGACTGACACTAAGACACTAAGACACTAAGACACTAAGACAAACATCAAAATGCTAAGACAGACTGACTGAATGACTGGAGAGGCAGACAGGCATAACGACAGACAGACGAGCAGACGCATAAGACAGACGTATGGACAGTCATATGCTAGCAATCTGTATCTGTCAGCCAACTCTACAAAGCCATGTTCCTTTCAACTTCCCTTCGTAATCCACTTCGCGGATCCAGGCAGCAGTGGGAGGCAGGCGGTTCAAGGCGAATCTATTTTGAAATCAGTGAATCGCATATACAGCACACAGTGCGGGATAAAAGTGCGGAAGGGTGCGATGAAAGGGCACGTCGGCGGACTGATGCGAGATTATTTGCGCGCAAACTGGCTATTCAGCAGGGACGCGCCGTAGAAGCGCTTTTTGCGTGTTTCTGCTGTGTCTGGTGCAGCCGGGCCGAGACTGGATTTGCCATGATGAATAGCCACGCCACGTCATAAAACACATTCGCTTCGTATCTTCGTATTAAATGACAAGTCAAAGGCACACACTTGCGACACAATCTTCGCATCAAACCATGCACCGTGCGAGACATATTTTAAGCATGGGGCTCAAGCCAGCCCCCATACCTAGGACGGAAACGGCTGCACTGTACATAAGAGTGCGCTTGAATAAGAAAGATCAAACCATGTACACGCAGAAAAGTACAAATCGCAAACACGAATATATAAATGGGGGAAAGACAGTGACATGTCGGGAAAAGTCGGTGAGAGCGACTTTCCGTAGGCCGTAGTGCGTCGTACGTAGGCCAGTACGAAGTAGGAGTGAGTGACAAATGCGGGAGAATGAGTGACAGATGCGGTGAAGTAGTGAGTGACAGATGCGGTGAAGTAGTGAGTGACAGATGCGGGGAAGAGAGTGAGTGACAGATGCGGGGAAGTAGTGAGTGACAGATGCGGTAAAGTAGTGAGTGACAGATGCGGGGAAGAGAGTGAGTGACAGATGCGGGGAAGTAGTGAGTGACAGATGCGGGAGAATGAGTGACAGATGCGGTGAAGTAGTGAGTGACAGATGCAGTGAAGTAGGAGTGACAGATGCGGTGAAGTAGTGAGTGACAGATGCGGGGAAGAGAGTGAATGACAGATGCAGTGAAGGAGTGAGTGGACAGTCTGCGTTCGTGAGATAATTGGTAGGTCATTACTATTGCATGCGATTCTTACAGCTTTACGGATATATGTATGAGCGGTTTATATATATATATATACATACGGCATATGTACTCCCATCGCGTTTTAATGAGCATTGCCAATTTTGAAATTTTTCAAATTAGGCAAAAAAGAAGATGCCATCATAAATGTGCGAGTATAACGATATGGATGTTGATATGGATATGGTTTCGGATCTTACTTTATTCAGGCCTGAATTTCACTTGCAGCACCAGATGCGCAGGCATTAGTCACTATGCGCGGAATTCTGAGTCTTTTGATTAGTTATTCCCAGCTGCCCTTTGTTATGAGTTTCAATTAGGAATTGATCATTTGGATTTTGATATTCGTCAGTCAGTCAGTCAGCCAGGCAGTCAGGCAGTCAGGCAGTCAGTCAGTCAGTCAGCCAGTCAGGCAGTCAGTCAGGCAGGCAGGCAGTCAGGCAGTCAGTCAGTCAGTCAGTCAGTCAGTCAGTCAGCCAGTCAGGCAGGCAGTCAGGCAGTCAGTCAGTCAGTCAGTCAGTCAGTCAGCCAGTCAGTCAGTCAGTCAGCCAGTCAGTCAGTCAGGCAGGCAGGCAGGCAGGCAGTCAGTCAGCATTCCAACTCCCCCCTCCAGCAGTATCTGGGCCTGGCAGCTGACATTGGCGAACCATTCGCTGGATTGGCGGCAGCGGCAGCGGCCGCATCCTCAACGGCAAGCTCAGCCCAGGACACCGACCGGCTGGTACTGAACTTGGACATCCCGCTGGCTGATGCTGCGGCTGGTAGCCTTGGCGTCAGCGTCAAATCTTTGCCGTTGTCGAGCGGCAGCAATGGCAGCGCCAGCAGCGACTCCGGCGGCCGCGGCGTCTTTGTGAAAAGCGTCATCAGTGGAGGCGCCGCTTACAAGGTTTGTGGCCTTTATGGCACCCTGAGTTTTATGGCGAGGTCATGGCCTCAAACTGGCAGTATCTGACAGACACTGGGGTCAGCGGCCAGCGGGGTCATGACCTCACACTGGCAGTATCTGACAGACACTGGGGTCAGCGGGGTCATGACCTCAGACTGGCAGTATCTGACAGACACTGGGGTCAGCGGGGTCATGACCTCAGACTGGCAGTATCTGACAGACACTGGGGTCAGCGGGGTCATGACCTCAGACTGGCAGATACTGGGGTCAGCAAGGTCATGACCTCATGCAGAAAGCTGTCTCTGGAACTCCTTGTACAGGATGGCCGGCTCCGCGAGAACGACCAGCTGCTGTCCGTGAACGGCTACTCGCTGGAAGGCGTCAACAACACGGAAGCGACGGCCACTCTGCGTCGAGCAATCCGCGAATGCGGCGGCCCGGGCGGCTGCCTCCGCCTGTCCATTGCCAGGCGTCAGCTGAGGCAGCAGCCGGGCTCCCAGCAGCACTGGCGGGCGCAGCACGGCAGGCACCATCAGCAGCAGGACTCCGGCTCCAGCGGTTGGCCACCTGCGTCTAGCATCAACACAGTCAGCAGCGTTGGCAGCAGCGGCAGCGTCACAGTCAGCGCTGATGTGCACCACTCGCCGCCGCTGCTGCCGGCCCTGGCCGAGGGTCGACCGACTGCGGCATCGACTTCCGCCTCTAGCGAGGAGAACAGTCATCTGGCATCGCCCACAGCTCAGCAGCAGCAGCAACAGCAGGAACAGCAACAGCAACAGCAAAAGCAACAGCCGCCTCCTTTGCCTCCAGTGAGTTCCATTCAGTTTATGCCGAGGCTTCAAATTTAGTCACTACCTGATGTCTAACTGATGCGATATTTTTCTCTTTTTGCTGCTACATTTATTGAGTTGAGCATCTGTTGTCTTTTGTTGAGTTCATGTCTATCTATTTATTTTGCAATGGATATAGGTTAGGCTAATTAAGCTAGTTCGGCTCAGCAGGGGGTTGAGATTGCACTGGATTATAACAAATTATATATTAGAGTATTGACTATTGCGGTAATAAACCGCATGAGTGTAAAAATAGTGTTGTTTAAAGCATTCTGAACAAAAAAGCAAAAGGGAACCTGCTTCAGCGGCACAAACAGCAGCATCAGTATAGTGTTGCGCTTTTTCTTTCCTCTTCAACTTTCTCTCTATCCATCCCGCACCCTGTGTTGGCAGGCTGGGCAGTTGAGGGCTAGGAGAAGGCTTTAGCTCTGATTACGGTAGCCTTCGGTGCTAGGCTAGTTTGACTTGGCGCCTAATTTGATAACCTGCTGTCCTTCTGGCTATGCACTGGAGCCTTAATCTCTCCCTCTTGCCCTCCTATTTTTCAACCTTTCTCTCCTCACATTTAGTCAGTAAATACATATACATACACGAAGCTAATCCGTCATTCAGTTAGAGAGGTGGGCTGAAATGCATATAAGAAATCTTTAAGAAACTATTTTAGGTCACGATTGGTAAGCACTTGTGCTAGACTAAAAACTGCTTGATGAATCAACTTTACAGCGGTTAGAACTTGAATGTAGAACTCGGATACAGCATAGCAACGGTATCTTAATCCAAGTGTGGGACCATGGATACAGCATAGCAACGGTATCTTAATCCAAGTGTGGGACCATGACTACAGCATAGCAACGGTATCTTAATCCAAGTGTGTGACCATGGATACAGCATAGCAACGGTATCTTAATCCAAGTGTGGGACCATGACTACAGCATAGCAACGGTAGTAGCTTTATACAAGTGTGTGACCATGGATACAGCATAGCAACGGTAGCTTTATACAAGTGTGTGACCATGGATACAGCATAGCAACGGTAGTAGCTTTATCCAAGTGTGTGACCATGACTACAGCATAGCAACGGTAGTAGCTTTATACAAGTGTGTGACCATGATACAGCATAGCAACGGTAGCTTTATCCAAGTGTGTGACCATGGATACAGCATAGCAACGGTATCTTAATCCAAGTGTGGGACCATGACTACAGCATAGCAACGGTAGTAGCTTTATACAAGTGTGTGACCATGGATACAGCATAGCAACGGTAGCTTTATCCAAGTGTATGACCATGGATACAGCATAGCAACGGTAGCTTTATCCAAGTGTATGACCATGGATACAGCATAGCAACGGTAGCTTTATCCAAGTGTGTGACCATGACTACAGCATAGCAACGGTAGTAGCTTTATACAAGTGTGTGACCATGATACAGCATAGCAACGGTAGCTTTAACCAAGTGTGTGACCATGACTACAGCATAGCAACGGTAGTAGCTTTATACAAGTGTGTGACCATGATACAGCATAGCAACGGTAGCTTTATCCAAGTGTATGACCATGGATACAGCATAGCAACGGTAGCTTTATCCAATTGTGTGACCATGGATACAGCATAGCAACGGTAGCTTTATCCAATTGTGTGACCATGGATACAGCCAAGGTGCGGTGCAACTACACTAACCGATTAGTTGAACTCACTCGCTAGCAATGCACATTTTATAATACGCAAGCTCTAATAACTGATTCTGCTTTAGCTAAAATGCTGCGGCTGCGGATTAGCTAATCTCATTACACGGCTTATTGATTTTCTGTTTGCTCTCTCTTTTTTTCAGAGGCTATCATCGCTGTCGAGACGGTCTTGAGTGAAAGCTAGTCAGTTAGTGCTTTAGCAGCTTTTCATTCATATTTTTTTGTTAATCTCGTGTGCCATCTTTAAACTTTGCAATATCGGTGTCCGATTTAAGAGCTTGGAAGCTGGATTGAGCTTTAAAAAATTCCTCCATCTACCCTGCCCCACCCAGCTTTAGAAGTTAGCAGGTTATTTTTCCACTGTCTCCGCTTCTGTGGCTGCCGCATGTTTACTACTAATAATAATAAAACTCGCGTTTTGCGTTGGCAATTAACATTGGCTAATATAAAATATATTAGTAGCACCACGAGATCCCTTCGCTTCTTGATATTTTAGTATAGATGAAATTCTGAAATCGAGTACCTGTTTTTCGTGGAAAATTGCATCATTTTTCACCCAATTTTTGGTGCGCTTACGTTGCCTCATTCGTGTGCCTGCACAGAAAATGAGGCTACAAGAGGAAGGAAACCCGACGTTAATTAGCGACAGAATCTTTGCAAATGTCAATTTTTAATCGGCATATTCTACTCATAGTGGCAGTTAACGCATGTTGGCATGCAAAAATTTCTAATGGCTTTTTTTTAAGCAGCTAAGCCAAGTGACAGCCCAATCCCGACTTGCCAACTCGCAGGAGGTCGCCGCTTTCGATTCACGCCGACAAGCCACAGACTCTCTGCCCCCCACCCCCGCCGCCGCGACACCGCTGACTGAGGCACCGCTGACTGAGGCACCGCCAACACCGCCTCCTCGAGCGCCTCCACCTTCGACATCTTCGGCCACTATTGGCGATGCAGTCGCTGCCGCCGCTGCAGCAGCCGCAGCCGCCGCTGCAGCAGCCGCAGCCGCCGCCGCAACGGCCGCCGCAGTGTGCAACGCCAAGGAGGAGTGCGGAAAGAGGCGGTCCTGCTCGCTGGATGAACTGCTGCTTGAGGACCGGGCGAATAATAGAGAGTAAGATTTCCTTGTGCTGCTTGCCTCTGCTCAGTGTTTCAGTGCCGTCCCAACCGGTTTTCAGATGTTCTTCCAGCCATTTTGTGGGTATCTCTAATCGGTATTTGGGTACCGCTAACCGGTATTAAGACATCCCTAATCGGTATTTGGGTATCCCTAACCGGTATTAAGACATCCCTAATCGGTATTTGGGTATCCCCAATCGGTATTTAGGTATCACCAACCGGTAATTGGGTATCCCCAACCGGTATTTGGGTATCCCCAACCGGTATTTAGGTATCCCCAACCGGTATTTAGGTACCCCCAACCGGTATTTAGGTATCCCCAACCGGTATTTAGGTACCCCCAACCGGTATTTAGGTATCCCCAACCGGTATTTAGGTATCCCCAACCGGTATTTAGGTACCCCCAACCGGTATTTAGGTACCCCCAACCGGTATTTAGGTATCTCCAACCGGTATTTAGGTATCCCCAACCGGTATTTGAGTATCCCCAACAGATATCTTCCCCAACAGATATCTTCCCCAACCGGTATTTAGGCATCCCTAATCGGTATTTAGGTATCCCCAACAGATATCTTCCCCAACCGGTATTTAGGCATCCCTAATCGGTATTTAGGTATCCCCAACAGATGTCTTCCCCAACCGGTATTTAGGCATCCCTAATCGGTATTTAGGTATCCCCAACAGATATCTTCCCCAACCGGTATTTAGCTATTCGGCCATGATTCCCAATCAATGGCTAATTAACCCCGCAGCAGCGTGGCCAGCCCCCCGTCAGGTTGCGGCAGCGTAGTGCAGCTGCGCACCCATCGACCAGCCAGGCGTCGTTCAGCCATCGAGGCAGTCGTCGCTGCCGATGTTAACAGCGACTGCGGTGCGAGTTCTACTACGGCGGCTACTTCGTCGGAAACAGCAGGTGCGGCCTTGGAACCCCCGTCGGTGGTCCCAGGTTCGAGTCTCAAGCTTAGTTTCATTTAATTGATGGTATTTACTCTAAGCTCCCGTCGGTGGTCCTAGGTTCGAGTCCCAATTTTCGTTTCATTTAATTAATGGTATTTTACTCTTTCCCTGGAAACTCCCGTCGGTGGTCCTAGGTTCGAGTCCCCAAGTTTAATTTAATTATTTTTGTGTTTTTAAACTTGCTTCACAACTAGGCGAGTGAATATAAGCTGGAGTGGGCCAGTGCTGCAAGTTAAGCAGAGTTGGCTGTGGTTAGTATGCTCGGGTCCCCCTACGCCTACAGGGAGCCACAGTGATAGAATGGAAAACTGATCTGAGCTCCAGTCCCCCTGCTGCGATAGGGCGGCAGCGCTTGAGCAGCAGTGAATGGCCAGAGCCTACCATCTTACTACTCAACTGATAGTAGCCAGTAGCGAACATCTTTCTGTTGCAATTATTTTACAGCAGCCCCGTTCAGCAGCGCCAGCCGTCCCCAGCAGCAGCAGCAGCAGCTGTACTACAGCGTGAACAACAACGTTGGTTACGACTCCTCGTCCTCCCGCTCGTCCTCCTCATCCGCCGCTGCTTCTCTGTCCGGCGGCTCCAGCGACAACAATGGCAGTGACCATAATAAAGCCGCATCGGCCGATTATGAGAACACGGCCGGTGTGCTCAGGGCGGCTGCTCAGAGCGGATTGCACTGCTTTGATCATCTCAATCGGCAGGCTCTGGTGCTGATGGAGCATCGGGCGGAGGCTGTGCCGGTGCCGCTGCCGCCAATTCTGCCACCTACTGTGCCGCTGCCATCCGGTCTGCCTAGGGAGCAGCGGCAGCACCATCAGCATCCTCCCCAGACTCCTCAGCCTGCGACTCAGTTAAATGCTCAGCCGCCGCAGTCTGGCGGCAAAAGAGGCTTCTTGCGCGGCCTGTTCAAGTGAGCTGATGGCTTATTGATAATTGATTTTTCATATCGACATCTATGATATCCGATCAAAACTCTCCCATGCCTAATAACTCCGTTAGGTACCGTTTTAGATGTGTCTTCAGGGATGTGTCTTCAGGGATGTGTCTTCAAGAATGTGTCTTTCGGATGTGTCTTCAGGGATGTGTCTTCAGGGATGTGTCTTCAGGGATGTGTCTTCAAGAATGTGTCTTTCGGATGTGTCTTCAGGGATGTGTCTTCAGGGATGTGTCTTCAAGAATGTGTCTTTCGGATGTGTCTTCAGGGATGTGTCTTCAAGAATGTGTCTTCAGGGATGTGTCTTCAGGGATGTGTCTTCAGGGGTGTGTTTTCAGGAATGTGTCTTCAGAAATGTGTCTTTAGGGATGTGTCTTCAAAGATGTGTTTTCGGGATATGTCTTCAACTATGTGGCTTCGGGATGTGGCTTCAGAGGTGTCTTTAGAAATGTGTCTTCAGGGATGTGTCTTCAAGAATGTGTATTTCGGATGTGTCTTCAGGGATGTGTCTTCAAGAATGTGTCTTTGGGATGTATCTTCAGGGATGTGTCTTCAAGAATGTGTCTTCAGGGATGTGTCTTCAGGGGTGTGTTTTCAGGAATGTGTCTTCAGGGATGTGTCTTCAGGGGTGTGTTTTCAGGAATGTGTCTTCAGAAATGTGTCTTCAAGAATGTGTCTTTGGGATGTATCTTCAGGGATGTGTCTTCAAGAATGTGTCTTTCGGATGTGTCTTCAGGGATGTGTCTTCAGGGATGTGTCTTCAGGGATGTGTCTTCAGGGATGTGTCTTCAAGAATGTGTCTTTCGGGTGTGTCTTCAGGGATGTGTCTTCAAGAATGTGTCTTTGGGATGTATCTTCAGGGATGTGTCTTCAAGAATGTGTCTTCAGGGATGTGTCTTCAGGGATGTGTCTTCAGGGGTGTGTTTTCAGGAATGTGTCTTCAGAAATGTGTCTTTAGGGATGTGTCTTCAAAGATGTGTTTTCGGGATATGTCTTCAACTATGTGGCTTCGGGATGTGGCTTCAGAGGTGTCTTTAGAAATGTGTTTTCAGGGACGTGTTTTCAGGGACGTGTTTTCGGGATTTGTCTTAAAGGATGTGGCTTCGGGGGTGTCTTCAGAAATGTTTCTTCAAGGATGTGTCTTTAGAAATTTGTCCTCAAGGGTGTCTTCAATTCTGTGTCTTCAGAGATGTGTCTTCTCAGAAATGGGTCCTCACGGATGGTGTCTTTAAGGATCTTCCGTCTGGTGATGTTTTCAGTTCCGCGTGCCTCAGTCTTACTGATACCTTTGCTATATCTACCAATTCCCCACTATATTCTCAGACTTCGTCGGCCCGGCCGGTCAAAGTCGCAGCACCAGCACCAGCTGCAGCAGCAGCAGCTGACGCAGCAGCACCGCAACCAGGGCGGCAGTCCGCGCCCGCTGGCCATCAAGCTGGACAGCTCGGAGCCGCCGTCCAATTCTGGCGGCCTCAGGCCCGATTCGGGCCACGCCTGGCTTGTCTCCTCCCCGCCGCCGCTGTCCCCGCCGCCTCCGCAACCGCCGCCGCCGCCTCCGCCGCCTACGCAGCCGCCGCCGCTGCCACCTCCGCCGCCGACTCCGCCGCCGTTGCCACCGCCGCCGCCGGCGCGCTACAGTCCGCACAGCACGCAGGCGGGGGCTGGCGCGGCCGGTGCTGCAGCAGCTGCTGGCAGTGCTGGTGGCGCCCCCTCTGTCAGCGCTGTGGTTGGCGAAGAGCTCTACGCCACCGTCATCAAGAATCGGAAACTGCAGCCAGTTAGCGACTCCTAATAATTCTTTTAATAATGTGCTTTTGACTGCAGCTGCACCTCTGCTGGCTTGAATCGCCTGTCTCCCAGATCCTCAGTTGCTGGGCCAGCCTCCCAGATCCTCAGTTGCTGGGCCAGCCTCCCAGATCCTCAGTTGCTAAGCCAGCCTCCCAGATCCTCAGTTGCTGGGCCAGCCTCCCAGATCCTCAGTTGCTGGGCCAGCCTCCCAGATCCTCAGTTGCTGGGCCAGCCTCCCAGATCCTCAGTTGCTGGGCCAGCCTCCCAGATCCTCAGTTGCTGGGCCAGCCTCCCAGATCCTCAGTTGCTGGGCCAGCCTCCCAGATCCTCAGTTGCTGGGCCAGCCTCCCAGATCCTCAGTTGCTGGGCCAGCCTCCCAGATCATCAGTTGCTGGGCCAGCCTCCCAGATCCTCAGTTGCTGGGCCAGCCTCCCAGATCCTCAGTTGCTGGGCCAGCCTCCCAGATCCTCAGTGCTGGGCCAGCCTCCCAGATCCTCAGTTGCTGCGGTCAGAATGTGCAATCACTCTAGACTTCATTAAGATAAAAGCTTTCCAAAGTCAGTTAGTTCACACTCGACTGTCATAGGCAAAGCCGGTGCATGAAGTTTCCACCGATAACGCTGCTGTGATGTTAAAAATACTCTGGATTTTTTAAACTTGTATTCGCATTAAGTGAGTCTGTTTTTTTATTAATTTCTGTGTTACGAGGGGCGTACTGAAAGTTTTGAGATATGGTTGACTCATAAGTCACAACTGCACAAATTTTTATGTACATACTCTACCACCCTTAAGATGATTGGGTATAAATTTTCAGCCTTCGCGCTTTTGTCAATTTTTCACAATCACTCTTCAAAATCAATACCCCCTACCAAACTGTACTTGCTCCAATGGAGTTGACAAACCGCGACTTTCGTGCCATGATAGTTTACGACCAGCGAAAAGGTCTCACGCAGGAGCAGTGCGTTGAAAGTTTACGTGCTGCCTTTGGAGACCAAGCCCCTTCACGTGCCACAGTTTTTCGTTGGTACAGCGAGTGTAAGTGGGGCCGAAGCAGCCTTGATGACGAGCCTCGGACGGGACGTCCAGCTTCCGCAGTCACGGATGAAAACATCGCTGCTGTTCGGAGAATGATTGACGAGGACCGGCGAGTGACCTGTGCCGAGATCAGAGACGCCCTCGGCATTGGATCGGCAGCGGTTACGACCATCCTGCACGACAAGCTGGGAGCCTCCAAGCGGTGTGCCCGATGGGTGCCCCACAACCTGACGGAGGACCAGAAAGCGGAGAGGGTGCGTTGGTGCGAGTTTATGCTCGAAAGATTCGATTCTGGGGCCTCGAAGCGATGCTGGGAGATCATCACAGGCGATGAGACCTGGGTCTACCAGTACGACCCGGAAACCAAGCAGCAGTCGGCAGTTTGGCTCCTTCCGGACGATGCCACCCCAACGAAGGTCAAGCGGGCCCGCAGCGTCGGGAAGCAGATGGTGGCGACTTTCTTCAGCCAGGCTGGCCACCTGGCGACTGTAGCGCTCCAAGACAGGCGGACAGTCAATGCCGACTGGTATATCAACCAGTGCCTGCCACTCGTGCTCGATGCGTGGCGCAGACGCCGGCCGCGCACCGGACTTCGTGGTCTGCTGCTGCACCACGACAATGCCAGTGCGCACACAGCTGCTGCAACATTGGCATTTCTGGCTGAAAATGGAGTCCAGTTGGTGACGTATCCCACATATTCCCCTGACCTGGCACCCTGCGACTTCTTTCTCTTCCCTTTGGTGAAGAACCAACTGCGTGGGACTCGGTTTGAGAGCCCTGAAGCAGCAAGATTCGAGTTCGAGCGGGTAGTGTCAGCAGTGCCAGAAGAACAGTGGGCTGGAGCCTGGACGCAGTGGTTTCACCGGATGAGGAAATGCGTACAAGCGGGTGGCAACTACTTTGAAAAGTTGTGACAAAAATTTTGCTTCAGACATTTGTGGTTTCGGTGTATCTCAAAACTTTCAGTATGCCCCTCGTATTCAATCCCTGAGCTTGCTAAACTAACTTATGCGTATAGAGATGGCGTATTACTGACCTAAAGCATTCTACTACTATAAGTAGGTGCGCAGCGAATTTTGTACAGTTTATTTATCTTAGCTAAAGTCATTTCGCACGAATTATTTTTACACAGTCTGTGATCCATATTTCAATTTGTTAGAGTCAATCATGCATTGTGAATATCCTAAATGCTGTTCCTATCGTTTGCAGCTGCGCGCTCTCTCTCTCTCTAGTCCGAACTGCAAAGCTTTTCTAGTCGCTTCAGGGCTCTCAGCCTTGTTTTTTTATTATCTTTATATTTAGAATGCTTTTTACTATTCAACATTTACTCTCATCCACTGGATCCCTTCCGCTATTGATGTGTTTTATGTAAAGTCGCTGATTGGCCAGCCAATTAGAGACTAGCTAGAGATATACAGGCACTGATTGGTCAGCCAATTAAAGACTAGCTAGAGATATGCAGGCACTGATTCACCAGCCAATGAGAGACTAGCTAGAGATATACATGTACAGGCACTGATTGGTCAGCCAATTAGAGACTAGCTAGAGATATACAGGCACTGATTGGCCAGCCAATTAGAGACTAGCTAGAGATATGCAGGCACTGATTGGTCAGCCAGTTAGAGACTAGCTAGAGATATGCAGGCACTGATTGGTCAGCCAGTTAGAGACTAGCTAGAGATGTAGGCACTGATTCTCTAGCCAATTAGAGACTAGCTAAAGATATATAGGCACTGATTGGCCAGCCAATCGGAGACCCGTTGATTTCAGCGCCATATATTTTTGTTCCCTTAATTTCGTTTAGATGGGTATTTTATTTTACCCTGTCTAAATGTGTTATTTTGTCTTGTTTGACAAAATTGTCTTGTTTTATACAATCTTTCTTTCTGCTATTTTGTCCCAGCCACATTTGTGTCGAATTGTGTGCAATCATTCATGACATTTTGCCCCTTTACTTTCGCGAAATATTATTACCATGGAAGTAATATACAAATTAATAGAATGTAATAGTACTTAAATTTCCTTAATGTAATTCTATTTTAAATTAAATCAATATCTCAGTTCCTCTTCTATTTTTTATATAACTTTGAGAACAGTGCATTGGATTTGGTGGTTATTTTGGTTGCTACGGCCAGCGTCTCACGCATACGAGCATTGGGTACGAGAAGAAAATAATAAATCATATCGTTTTGTTTTAGTGCAGAATTTTTGTGTGCTTCACTGGTCAGTCTGGGCGCATGCTGTGCCAATGCGAGTAGCAAATATGCAGTGCTCAGGCGTTCCTTGCCACCTCCCCAATGCGAGGGGGTGAGTTCTGCTAAGCTATGCAAGTACAACATGCAGGATCTACACCCAAATTGAGAATGAGCAGGGGAGCATTTAGTATAGATGCATGATATGAGATTGACTGATTGCTAAGGTAGTCAGACAAGTGAGTGATTGACTGGGGGATTGGGGTCAGTTTGGGTCAGCGTGTCTGGAGTGACTACTGGGGTATTGGGGTCAGTTTGGGGTCAGCGTGTCTGGAGTGACTACTGGGGTATTGGGGTCAGCGTGTCTGGAGTGACTACTGGGGTATTGGGGTCAGCGTGTCTGGAGTGACTACTGGGGTATTGGGGTCAGCGTGTCTGGAGTGACTACTGGGGTATTGGGGTCAGCGTGTCTGGAGTGACTACTGGGGGATTGGGGTCAGTTTGGGGTCAGCATGTCTGGAGTGACTACTGGGGGATTGGGGTCAGCGTGTCTGGAGTGACTACTGGGGGTTGGGGTCAGCGTGTCTGGAGTGACTACTGGGGGATTGGGGTCAGTGTGACAGGGCGGGGGTGTAGTACGGCTAAGTAAATAAGGGGTCTCATGAGGGACCTAACTGTACATGTACGAGCGTAGGAGCTAGTGAATGTGGTACTGGGGAGAGTCACTTAGATGTGAATTGGTTGATTGCAAGAGTGAAAGAATGGCGGGTGAACGAGTGCATAGAGTGATAGTGATAAAAGATGAGATCGCTGTGAGCACACAGGCTCTCCCACACGGAGACGCGGGGGAGCCATAGAGGTCAGAGCTGCGGGGCCTCTGGCAACCCCCCCCCCCTGTGCTGAATGGGCGACAGCTTCTGCCGCGTGTATTTGCATTTAGAAGGGGATTCAAATCCCCTGCGCTTGATCCCTCAGCCGTGGCTATTTACTGTATATTGAAGCCTCTGGCTGGCCCGGGCTGTATTTAAAGCTGGACTTCCCTCCTGCAGCTGTTACCGCGGCTCCTGCAAGCCTCACGGTTGAACTGCCGCCTCAGACTGCACGCATTGCAGACGCGTTTCTTAACAGTCTGAGCGAGGCTCTGTAGTACTGCAGACTTCATTGCTGCGCACTGCTCGCTGAGAACAGCTCGAGAGGCATATCGGTTGCCATGGAGCAGCCCTCTGGTTGATGGAGCAATCGCACGGTCAGGTATATACGTGCTATTCGCGCTAAAAATGAGTGTTAATAAAATTCCAATATTCACTAGTTCCATTCCCATAACGAATGTGTTTGCCGAGTAGCCCAGGGGAGTCCCCCGGTGCTCTTGCCGTTGGAGAGCAAACAATCAATTCCATAGCATGATGATCTCACTTAAACTACCGCTAGAAGCACTTTTTCAGTATTTTCCTTTCACCTTGGAGCAGCGGCCAACCAACGGAAACGGAAAACAGTAGAAGAATTCAGAGAGAGAATTAAAGGGGAGAAATTATTACAGAGGAGACCGCAATTTGATTTGGCTGCGACAGCCCTCTCTGCCCCGCTGTCTTGGCCCACATCGTGTGCGCTCTCTACTGTCTCGCAACTGTCAGTCTTTCGTGTGCGCGGCCAGCCATGCAGCAACCCGAAAGAGTAGAGAGAAAATCCTTTCAACTACTTTAGTTTCGGTGAGAGCCGAACGCGACCTCTGCCGCAAGTCGCACTTCAGCGCGCGCACAGACAGAGAGGCAGAGAGAAGCGGAGAAACAAGTGGCACGCACCACGAGCGAGTAACCGTTTGGCTCTCTATAGTCCATCCATCTCAGCCGCTGCTCGCCGTGCGCTCTCTCCGTTAAGAGGCTCAGTTTGCACGCTAGCCGCAATTGCAGCCAGCTATAAATAGGCGACCCCGCGAGTGCAAAATTACAACAGCAGCAGTTGCCCCCCTCCCTCTCGACCCAAAGCGATATTAAAAACCCAAAAGTGCTGCAACTGCTACAGTCGATCGCGCGGTCCCCTCAATGCAGACCTCACTGTGGACTGGCTCAGCTGGTCGAGGAGGCGGCGGCGGCGGTAGCGGCGGCGGCAGCGGCCGGCGGCCCTCCTCTGTGGCTGGCTCTGTGTCGGCGGCAGCTGGAGGGGCGTCCGCCGGATCTTCATCTGCAGGCGGCGGCTTCCGGTTCGCGCACAGCGAGCACAGCAAGGAGCGCCACCGGGCCGAGAACCTGTCGGCTTCCCGGTCGCTGCTGGGTGGCTCCGGTGACATTGGCGGCTCTGTGGAGCTGCACCACCCAGCGTCCGCGGCGGAGGCGCACCTGGCCGCCGGCTGTCCGCGCCTGCGGGTCCTCCGGCTGGCCGAGCCGCCACCGCCGTCGTCAAATTCGGCAACGCCGACGCCGTCAACTGGCGGCCGGACTCTGACGCCGCCGTCGTTTCTGCTGACTCTGCCAAACGACACGGTCGACGGAAACCTCGCCAATTACCACGGCGACGAGGACGACGACGAGCTGCGTCAGCTACAGCAGCTCCGGCAGCAGCGGCAGCACATCGAGGCGTCGATCCGCTCGTTGGCAGCCTCTGTCGCTTCGTCAACGCAGCAACAGCTGGCGGCAACCGGCTGCGCCGAGTCTGCCGCTGCCGAGTTGCACGTGGACTCTAGGCTGACGCCGGACTCGCCGGAAGAGCAGCGACGCGTCAGGCGAAAGAAGCTGCGCCGGCGGGCCCTGGTTGGCGTCTACCTTACCGCCGTGCTGCTGGCAGTCCTGGCTGTGGTCTTCCTGGCCGCCAAGGGGGTCTTTTATACGTCGGGTGAGCTGCCAGTGTCACTCTGCCTGTCTGCCAGTGTCACTCTGCCTGTTCATGTCACTGTCCGTCTGCCAGTGTGACTCCGCCTGTCTGCCATTGTCACTCTGTAGGTCGGGCTGCCAGTGTCACTCTGTAGGTCGGACTGCCGGTGTCACTCGGACTGTCTGCCAGTGTCACTCTGTATGTCGGGCTGTTAGTGTCACTCCGTTTGTATCTCTCGACTGTCGGTCTGCCAGTGTCACTCGGTCTGTCTGCCAGTGTCACTCTGTATGTCGGGCTGTTAGTGTCACTCCGTTTGTATCTCTCGACTGTCGGTCTGCCAGTGTCACTCTGTCTGCCAGTGTCACTCTGTCTACCCGTGTCACTCTGTCTACCTGTGTCACTCTGTCTACCCGTGTCACTCTGTCTACCTGTGTCACTCTGTCTACCTGTGTCACTCTGTCTGCCAGTATCACTCTGTCTGTCTGCCAGTCACTTATTCACCTGTGTCACTGTCTGTCTGCCAGTCACTTATTCACCTATGTCTAAGGTCTGTCTGTCTGTCACTTATTCACCTGTGTCACTGTCTGTCTGCCAGTCACTTATTCACCTGTGTCACTGTCTGTCTGCCAGTCACTTATTCACCTGTGTCACTGTCTGTCTGCCTGTCACTTATTCACCTGTGTCACTGTCTGTCTGCCAGTCACTTATTCACCTGTGTCACTGTCTGTCTGCCAGTCACTTATTCACCTGTGTCTAAGGTCTGTCTGGCAGTCACTTATTCACCTGTGTCTAAGGTCTGTCTGGCAGTCACTTATTCACCTGTGTCACTGTCTGTCTGCTAGTCACTTATTCACCTGTGTCACTGTCTGTCTGCCAGTCACTTATTCACCTGTGTCACTGTCTGTCTGCCTGTCACTTATTCACCTGTGTCTAAGGTCTGTCTGTCAGTCACTTATTCACCTGTGTCTAAGGTCTGTCTGTCAGTCACTTATTCACCTGTGTTTAAGGTCTGTCTGGCAGTCACTTATTCACCTGTGTCTAAGGTCTGTCTGTCAGTCACTTATTCACCTGTGTCTAAGGTCTGTCTGGCAGTCACTTATTCACCTGTGTCTAAGGTCTGTCTGTCAGTCACTTATTCACCTGTGTCACTGTCTGTCTGCCAGTCACTTATTCACCTGTGTCACTGTCTGTCTGCTAGTCACTTATTCACCTGTGTCACTGTCTGTCTGCCAGTCACTTATTCACCTGTGTCTAAGGTTTGTCTGTCTACACCCTTGAAGCCCTCTAAATCCCTCGAAACTGAATTTAGTTTTCCAAGCGGATTTGCAGACGTTTTCGTGGCACCAGCTCTTTAATGTACATGCAGGAAAAATTATAACGCCTTGCAATATCATTTAAAGCTTAAGTAGCTCTTTACTTTGCTCAACTTATGTAGTGGCCTCATCCTACGAGCGTATATCTTAGCTGATGTGCTGCCACTAAAGAGATAATTTAGAATTTTGTATTGCAGCTGTCACCCCAGTTAGTTACTGCTAGTGAATTTCTCGGACAGGCTCAATCCGCCTAAAACGGATGAATTATTCATTTTTATCCCCCACTTCTCCAATTACTCGACCCGCTCGTGATGTCGCATGATATTCAGGAAAAATTGAACTCGGGGAGCACGGGGCAAATAAAGCATATAATAAACCAGAACATCCTGTGCAGCAATATGTAAGTTATTATTTACCTGTAAAAATTATTTTTCACAGGTGTCACCAATTAATAAATATATAGGGCCATAAGGTGAGGCAACCACGCTCGTAGAACTTGCAGTGGCTTACTATAAGTAGCGAGTTTGGAATTTGTGTACTAATACGAGCGTAAACAATTTGAAATAATTGTAGACTATAGCAAATTTTGTGGTTTAAATAACTGGATTGAATTTGGCTTGTTCTAATGCGTTTAACTGCTCACACATCTGCGGCGACGCATGCGCTTACCTCCCCATAATTTACAACCTGAGACTGGGTGAACCCTGAAAAATTCCTGTCCTGAAAAATACCAGCTGATCCTGGGGTAAAAGTACAAAAATGCTACCAGCTGATCCTGGGGTAAAAGTACAAAAATGCTACCAGCTGATCCTGGGGTAAAAGTACGAAAATGCTACCAGCTGATCCTGGGGTAAAAGTACGAAAATGCTACCTGCTGATCCTGGGGTAAAAGTACAAAAATGCTAGCAGCTGATCCTGGGGTAAAAGTACGAAAATGCTACCAGCTGATCCTGGGGTAAAAGTACAAAAATGCTACCAGCTGATCCTGGGGTAAAAGTACGAAAATGCTAGCAGCTGATCCTGGGGTAAAAGTACGAAAATGCTACCAGCTGATCCTGGGGTAAAAGTACGAAAATGCTACCAGCTGATCCTGGGGTAAAAGTACGAGCGTACGAAAATGCTATTGTCCTTGAGTAAAAGTACAAAAGTGCTACCCTGGGGCAAAAGTACAAAGATGCTACCCAGACGCTGATCCTATCTAGACCCTGGACTAAAACTACATAAATCCAAAGCAGACTCAATGATAGAAATGTAAAGAATCGTACAACTGAAGGACAAACTCTTCAATCCCATTAATTTCAGAAGTATCCGGCAAGGAGCACCATCACGACTGACCGCCAAGAGTGCCCTTCAGTTCTTCCGTGCTACAAGTTTACAGATAAGAAGCCGCAGGCAAAAACTACGACAAATTGATTCAAATTGCCATGCATTTTCATTTGACGCGTAAAGAAAAAAAACTGCACATATCGGCCGCGTCTGAATTTTACTAAGCATTACCTATCGTTCACGCTCAGCCATTTAACTTTCGCTTAACCCACAAAATTGAACTTTTCCGCCCAAATCAAGCAGACTTGGCTGCGAATGTAAAATGACAAATGATTGAAAGGTGTCAAGGTGGATCTTGATTGATATTAGTTTGAATAAATTCTTGAATGCCACTGCTACAAATGCTAGTTTTGCATATACTTATGTTGGTTTTGTTGCTGATACAACACAAATAAAAGCCTTTTTGCCGTTCGTTTTTTACAAATAGTTTAATTTAAATGTCTGAAAATCGGGCCAGTAACTGAGGATATGGGAGACTGGCCCGGCAACTGAGGGTCTGGGAGGCTGGCCCAATAACTGAGGATCTGGGAGGCTGGCCCAGCTGATCTGGGAGGCTGGCCCAGCTGATCTGGGAGGCTGGCCCAGTTGATCTGGGAGGCTGGCCCAGCTGATCTGGGAGGATGGCCCAGCTGATCTGGGAGGCTGGCCCAGCTGATCTGGGAGGCTGGCCCAGCTGATCTGGGAGGCTGGCCCAGCTGATCTGGGAGGATGGCCCAGCTGATCTGGGAGGCTGGCCCAGCAACTGATGATCTGGGAGGCTGGCCCAGCAACTGAGGATCTGGGAGGCTGGCCCAGCAACTGATGATCTGGGAGGCTGGCCCAGCAACTGAGGATCTGGGAGGCTGGCCCAGCAATTAAGGATCCGGGAGGCTGGCCCAGCAACTGAGGATCTGGGAGGCTGGCCCAGCTGATCTGGGAGGATGGCCCAGCTGATCTGGGAGGCTGGCCCAGCTGATCTGGGAGGCTGGCCCAGCTGATCTGGGAGGCTGGCCCAGCTGATCTGGGAGGATGGCCCAGCTGATCTGGGAGGCTGGCCCAGCAACTGATGATCTGGGAGGCTGGCCCAGCAACTGAGGATCTGGGAGGCTGGCCCAGCTGATCTGGGAGGCTGGCCCAGCAACTGATGATCTAGGAGGCTGGCCCAGCAACTGAGGATCTGGGAGGCTGGCCCAGCAATTAAGGATCCGGGAGGCTGGCCCAGCAACTGAGGATCTGGGAGGCTGGCCCAGCTGATCTGGGAGGATGGCCCAGCTGATCTGGGAGGCTGGCCCAGCTGATCTGGGAGGCTGGCCCAGCTGATCTGGGAGGCTGGCCCAGCTGATCTGGGAGGATGGCCCAGCTGATCTGGGAGGCTGGCCCAGCAACTGATGATCTGGGAGGCTGGCCCAGCAACTGAGGATCTGGGAGGCTGGCCCAGCTGATCTGGGAGGCTGGCCCAGCTGATCTGGGAGGCTGGCCCAGCAACTGATGATCTGGGAGGCTGGCCCAGCAACTGAGGATCTGGGAGGCTGGCCCAGCAATTAAGGATCCGGGAGGCTGGCCCAGCAACTGAGGATCTGGGAGGCTGGCCCAGCAATTAAGGATTTGGGAGGCTGGCCCAGCAACTGGGGATCTGGTAAGAAAAAAGGATGTATTTCTTCTTGGCAGAAAAACTGAAAAGAAAAAGACAAGCGAAAGAAATTCAAATGAAAATTAGTTCTGTACTTTAATGCTGCAACTGTACACAAAAATGCAGCTGTAGAGAAATAAATTAACAGGAGTCATGAAAAGCATTTTGAAAGAAAATCTATGCACCAGCAAAGCAGTTCTCAGGCTGGCAGTGTCACTGAAAGACTAGAAAGTCTGTAGAAGTCTGCTGCTACTGCATGCAGTTAAGAATAATATTGTACATACAGGCCAATCGGCAACAGAAATGCGAGGCACCAAAAATGATATTGTTGATTAATATTTGCTCAACTGTCGGACAGGCGGACAATCCAAGCGGACAAGTCGGATCCGGCCACTTCAGACGGACTGTCGGCCGTGGCCGCGGAATCTGTAGCTGCCGCTAAGTCGGACTCGCCGATGTCCCAGAGCTTCTGAATCTGAGGATCAACCGGCTGCTTCTGGGCAGTTGCCAACAGGCTGAGCGCACCAGGTCTCTGGGAGACACCCGGCTGCTGCTGAGCTGCACCGCATCGGCCCGGAACGGCAGTCACAACAGCAGGGACAGCGGCTCCGCTTTGTGCCGCTCCGCCGCGATAAACTTTTAGCACGGGAAACCCGGCCGCTCGATCGCTCCAACGGACTGAAGCAGCCGGCCACGGCGGCGGCTGCTGCTGCTGCTGCGGTTTCCTCGGCGGCCTTGGACGCTGCTGCAGCACCTGCTGCGTAGCTTCATCTTGGCGCCCATCCTGACGAAATCCCATAGCCATAAACTTTACTATACGCATCTCTGGCGGCGCGAACGGCACAATGGGGTAGGCTGTCTTCATTCTACGCCGTTGGTCATCGGCGGCGGCCAAGTCAAAGCAGACGCCAATGTTGGCCACGCCTTCGGTGTCGTCGACGGCGGAGTCTCCGTCGGCCAGGTTGAAATCGACGCCGACATCCTCCGGTGGTGGTGACCGAGGCTGCGACGACCTCGACGGCTGCAAGCGTTGGGTGCCGAGACGGCTGTAGCCAACCCGGCGGCTGAGCCGGTCGGCTGGCCTGCGGGCAGGCGGTTTCAGTAGGGTCGGCGATGCTGTGGTTTGCGGCTCGTGTGTACATGTGTGCCTGGAGCATCCTACTACTTGGGGACGCTGGGAGAAAGCGGCCTCACAATTAGGGATCATGGCAGATAGCGGCCTCACAATTAGGGATCATGGCAGATAGCGGCCTCACAATTAGGGATCATGGCAGATAGCGGCCTCACAATTAGGGATCATGGCAGATAGCGGCCTCACAATTAGGGATCATGGCAGATAGCGGCCTCACAATTAGGGATCATGGCAGATAGCGGCCTCACAATTAGGGATCATGGCAGATAGCGGCCTCACAATTGGGGATCATGGCAGATAGCGGCCTCACAATTGGGGATCATGGCAGATAGCGGCCTCACAATTAGGGATCATGGCAGATAGCGGCCTCACAATTGGCGATCATGGCAGATAGCGGCCTCACAATTGGGGATCATGGCAGATAGCGGCCTCACAATTAGGGATCATGGGAGAAAGCGGCCTCTCAATTATGGACACTGGCAGATAGCAGCCTCACTACAATGGACACTGGCAGATAGCGGCCTCACTACAATGGACACTGGCAGATAGCGGCCTCACTACAATGGACACTGGCAGATAGCGGCCTCACTACAACGGACACTGGCAGATAGCGGCCTCACTACAATGGACACTGGCAGATAGCAGCCTCACTACAACGGACACTGGCAGATAGCGGCCTCACTACAACGGACACTGGCAGATAGCGGCCTCACTACAATGGACCCTGGCAGATAGCGGCCTCACTACAATGGACACTGGCAGATAGCGGCCTCACTACAACGGACACTGGCAGATAGCGGCCTCACTACAACGGACACTGGCAGATAGCGGCCTCACTACAATGGACCCTGGCAGATAGCAGCCTCACTACAATGGACACTGGCAGATAGCGGCCTCACTACAACGGACACTGGCAGATAGCGGCCTCACTACAACGGACACTGGCAGATAGCGGCCTCACTACAATGGACCCTGGCAGATAGCAGCCTCACTACAATGGACACTGGCAGATAGCGGCCTCACTACAACGGACACTGGCAGATAGCGGCCTCACTACAATGGACACTGGCAGATAGCGGCCTCACTACAACGGACACTGGCAGATAGCGGCCTCACTACAACGGACACTGGCAGATAGCGGCCTCACTACAATGGACACTGGCAGATAGCGGCCTCACTACAATGGACACTGGCAGATAGCGGCCTCACTACAATGGACACTGGCAGATAGCGGCCTCACTACAATGGACACTGGCAGATAGCGGCCTCACTACAATGGACCCTGGCAGATAGCGGCCTCACTACAATGGACCCTGGCAGATAGCGGCCTCACTACAATGGACACTGGCAGATAGCGGCCAAAAATCTCACCTGCCCACAGGATGGTTGTGCTCCAAACTGCTGTGAGCCGCCACGTACAGAGCCCGCTGAGCAGCGGCAAGGCGTAGCACCAGCTGAAATGGACAGTTCAGCCTGGCCCTGGGCAGCCTAGTAGGCCTGCGATGGCCCAGCCTAGGCGAATGATCGCACAGCACAAACACCTGGGCATATTTTAGATGAATTAGATCGGCCAATCTACCTGTGAAATTTTGAAAGACAGTAAAAAAATTATTTTAACCGATGAAAATGGGGAATTTGGGGGGATAGCGATGTCAAAACAATGGGTCACACTGGGAAGATAGCGGACTTGCTACAATAAGAAAGCTAGAAGATGGGAGGCCTCACAACAATGGCAAGGCTGCGGACACCCTGGCCTAACGCCTTCGACGAGATCGCTGAGGCAATTCTGCCCATTCCGCTGACTCCTGAGCACAATACAAGCCCTCTAATACTGTACGCAGGCACGGCACTCATACACGCTCACACAGGGTGTACAGCGAGAGATGAGAAGAGGAGAAGAGAGAAGGGGAGGAGAGAGAAGAGAAAAGAGAAGAGAAGAGAGAAGAGAAGAAAGAAGAGAAGAGGAGAAGAGAGAAGAGGAGAAGAGAGAAGAGAGAAGAGAAGAGAGAAGAGGAGAAGAGAGAAGAGAGAAGAGGAGAAGAGAGAAGAGGAGAAGAGAGAAGAGGAGAAGAGAGAAGAGAGAAGAGGAAAAGAGAGAAGAGAGAAGAGAGAAGAGAGAAGAGAGAAGAGGAGAAGAGAGAAGAGGAGAAGAGAGAAGAGGAAAAGAGAGAAGAGAGAAGAGAGAAGAGAGAAGAGAGAAGAGGAGAAGAGAGAAGAGAGAAAAGAGAAGAGAGAAGAGGAAAAGAGAGAAGAGGAAAAGAGAGAAGAGGAGAAGAGAGAAGAGGAGAAGAGAGAAGAGAGAAGAGGAAAAGAGAGAAGAGAGAAGAGGAAAAGAGAGAAGAGGAAAAGAGAGAAGAGGAAAAGAGAGAAGAGGAAAAGAGAGAAGAGGAGAAGAGAGAAGAGGAGAAGAGAGAAGAGGAGAAGAGAGAAGAGAGAAGAGGAGAAGAGAGAAGAGAGAAGAGAAGAAGAGAGAAGAGGAGAAGAGAGAAGAGGAGAAGAGAGAAGAGAGAAGAGGAGAAGAGAGAAGAGGAGAGAGAAGAGAGAAGAGAGAAGAGGAGAAGAGAGAAGAGGAGAAGAGAGAAGAGAGAAGAGGAGAAGAGAGAAGAGGAGAAGAGAGAAGAGGAGAAGAGAGAAGAGGAGAAGAGAGAAGAGAGAAGAGGAGAAGAGAGAAGAGAGAAGAGAGAAGAGGAGAAGAGAGAAGAGAGAAGAGGAAAGAGAAGAGAGAAGAGAAGAGAGAAGAAGAGAAGAGAGAAGAGAGAAGAGAGAAGAGGAGAAGAGAGAAGAGGAGAAGAGAGAAGAGAGAAGAGGAGAAGAGAGAAGAGGAGAAGAGAGAAGAGAGAAGAGGAGAAGAGAGAAGAGAGAAGAGAGAAGAGGAGAAGAGAGAAGAGAGAAGAGAGAAGAGAGAAGAGGAGAAGAGAGAAGAGGAGAAGAGAGAAGAGAGAAGAGGAAAAGAGAGAAGAGGAAAAGAGAGAAGAGGAGAAGAGAGAAGAGGAGAAGAGAGAAGAGGAGAAGAGAGAAGAGAGAAGAGGAAAAGAGAGAAGAGAGAAGAGGAAAAGAGAGAAGAGAGAAGAGGAAAAGAGAGAAGAGGAAAAGAGAGAAGAGGAAAAGAGAGAAGAGGAAAAGAGAGAAGAGGAGAAGAGAGAAGAGGAGAAGAGAGAAGAGGAGAAGAGAGAAGAGAGAAGAGGAGAAGAGAGAGAAGAAGAGAGAAGAGAGAAGAGGAGAAGAGAGAAGAAGAGAAGAGAGAAGAGAGAAGAGGAGAAGAGAGGAGAGAGAAGAGAGAAGAGAGAAGAGGAGAAGAGAGAAGAGAGAAGAGAGAAGAGAGAAGAGAGAAGAGGAGAAGAGAGAAGAGAGAAGAGGAGAAGAGAGAAGAGGAGAAGAGAGAAGAGAGAAGAGAGAAGAGAGAAGAGAGAAGAGAGAAGAGAGAAGAGAGAAGAGAGAAGAGAGAGAGAGAAGAGAGAGAGAAGAGAGAAGAGAGAAGAGGAGAAGAGAGAAGGGAAGAGAGAAGAGAGAAGAGAGAAGAGAGAAGAGGAGAAGAGAGAAGAGGAGAAGAGAGAAGAGAGAAGAGGAGAAGAGAGAAGAGGAGAAGAGAGAAGAGAGAAGAGGAGAAGAGAGAAGAGAGAAGAGAGAAGAGAGAAGAGGAGAAGAGAGAAGAGAGAAGAGAGAAGAGAAGAGAGAAGAGAAGAGAGAAGAGGAGAAGAGAGAAGAGAGAAGAGAGAAGAGAGAAGAGGAGAAGAGAGAAGAGAAGAGGAGAAGAGAGAAGAGGAGAAGAGAGAAGAGAGAAGAGAGAAGAGGAGAAGAGAGAAGAGAAGAGGAGAAGAGAGAAGAGGAGAAGAGAGAAGAGAGAAGAGAGAAGAGAGAAGAGAGAAGAGGAGAAGAGAGAAGAGAAGAGGAGAAGAGAGAAGAGGAGAAGAGAGAAGAGAAGAGAGAAGAGGAGAAGAGAGAAGAGAAGAGAGAAGAGAGAGAGAAGAGAGAAGAGAAGAGAGAAGAGAGAAGAGAGAAGAAGAGAAGAGAGAAGAGAGGAGAAGAAGAGAAGAGAAGAGGAGAAGAGAGAAGAGGAGAAGAGAGAAGAGAGAAGAGGAGAAGAGAGAAGAGAGAAGAGAGAAGAGAGAAGAGAGAAGAGAAGAGAGAAGAGAAGAGAGAAGAGGAGAAGAGAGAAGAAGAGAAGAGAGAAGAGAGAAGAGGAGAAGAGAGAAGAGAAGAGGAGAAGAGAGAAGAGGAGAAGAGAGAAGAGAAGAGAGAAGAGAAGAGAGAAGAGGAGAAGAGAGAAGAGAGAAGAGAGAAGAGGAGAAGAGAGAAGAGGAGAAGAGAGAAGAGGAGAAGAGAGAAGAGAGAAGAGGAGAAGAGAGAAGAGGAGAAGAGAGAAGAGAGAAGAGGAGACAGAAGAGAGCCGAGAAGAGACAAACCCGGGGTTTGCCGACCCCTGAGTTAGACCATAACGAGCTAAAACAGATACTGATAGTAACTGGCTATTGAATTCAATACCATCAACAGACAACCAGCAATTACCAGAGCCCGGATGCCTGGATAAGTAGCTCTCAATCGACACAGAGTTAGTCACTAGCAGGTTGGCCCCGGTGGCGGCCTCCAGGCCAGTTAGCAGAGCGCCGGCGCACTGCCAACAGCAGATCAGACTGGCCTTGTTCGCCCCGGCAGCACCGCTGGCACCCGCGCGACTCGTTCAGCCAATAAACGAGGCGCCTCGGCCCGCCAAGCGGCAAGGAGCGCGGTCGGATGGCCGGCGACAGCGGCCGGACAGCGCAAATGCCGTTCGGGGTCGATTTCGAACGGCGTCAGGCAGCGCCGGCGCCTGCTGCCGCTGCCGGCTGAGCAATGCGGCTGCCGCAGACGCTGCTGCCTGATTTCGCCGCCACAATTCGAGCTGGAACGCCTGTTGTTACGGATTAGATTTTATTAAATCATGCTTATAGAATAAAGGCTCCAGTGAACTCTAGCAGCTCCTCTCTCCACAATCACACCTAATGGTCTCGTTCTAGCAGCAAACAGCCCAGCTTCTCCTTTAGGCTTCCTTTCTCTAGAGCAGAGCCACAGAAGCAGTGCTTCATCCCCGCACACTGTAAATTATGGAAGCATTTGGCTTTTTTCCTTTGTCTTGTTCGCCTTCCATTCTCTCATTTTGTTTTCTTTCACTTCCTTTCCGCTTTACCTCGTCGTGGCTATGGGGAACCATTGGTGTCATTGACCACTGCCATGGTGAGTTGCATACAATAATAATAGTAATATATAATATTATAGACGAAGTCCCACAAAGCACAGCTTATGAACTTGTTGCAATCCTGGGCCCAATAAAACATAAGACCTTTATGAGCACGATACTAATTGTAAATAATTTAAGGCTCTTAGGTTCAAGATTCTATTCAGTAGTAATTAAGGAAAGAAAATAGCAGTTATTTTGAGCAAGGAAGCGACAAGAAAAAATCAATAATTGTTGTAACTGTTTTTTAGCGCAATATACCGGCTGTCTCAATAAAAAGGAGCCAAAATAGATGCATATTGTGACACAACCTCTCATCGGATAGGTTTTAGCTATCTGTGGATAGACAATACTTATAAATGATACAAAAATAAAGATTTAAGGCCAAACTATCCGATAAAAAAAGTAGGTTTTGTTATACATAATATATAGGTCTTACATACTAGGGTGGGAATTGAGACCAAAATCTCACCTGGCGCTGTTTGGTCGCCCATCTGTCAACTGACTGGTATCCGCCTGCGGAGTGGTTGGCAAAGCCAACGATGAATCCGGCACAGTCAGACAGGCCATTGTAGACAGCGATTCAGCATCATCAGCAGCCTCAGCATCCGGCTGCTCATGAGCCGCTGGAGCGGTGACGTCAGCCCCAGCGGAGCCTGATTCCACCGCGAACGAAGCCTGGATGGAAGCCGTAGCAGCGGTCGGTGTCTCCGCTCTTCTCACAGTCGGCGTGGAGCTCCCGCTGCTGCTACTAAGGCACGGCTGTCGTTCCACCATCAGCGCCTCTATTGTAGCTTGGTCCCGAGCTCGATCTCTCGGCGTCAGTCCCGCCGAATCAGTCTGGCCGGGATCGGCGCCGGCCTTCAACAGTAGCTGGATAGCACCCGGCTGACAGCCGATAGCGGCCCAGTGCAACGGCGCCAGGCCCGTGGCGGGGCAGGCGGAGTCGGCCGAATAGCCGCTAGCCAGAAGGCGGCGCGCCGCTGGCAAGTCGCCGCACAGACTGGCCTCCCGAAGCGCCATGGAGCCAAGAGCGCGCAGGCCGACAGCCGACAGGGCCGGAGAATCGTGTCCGGAGTGCGCCAGGCACAGCTGGACAATAACCAGCGCCTGGCGCTTCGGACAGGCTTTGGCGCGTAGGCCAAACTGGCAGCCTGGCGCCAGCGGACAGGCCAAGTTAAGGAAGCTGTAGCGCAAACTGGCCTCATCAATGCGCATGTAGGGCGCTTTGACTATGGAATTGTGGCAGCCGGCGCTGCGGGTGCCTGTGCTCTTCACTAGGCGGCTGCCAGTGGCGTCAGACAGGCAATCCGCCGCTGCCTGCAGTTCGCGATAGGTTGGAAACTCGCAGCCAACAAATATATCGGCCATTTGTACTGGATTTGAAGGAAGACCTGCCTGCCGTCTTGGGCCGCTGAGCGATTCCCGTATTCTTGGTTTTACAGAGGCTGGGAATATGAGACAGTTGCCAAATATGTCTAGCTCAACTTTTTTTAGTCTGACACTCAACACATGTAGTCATCCAATACTTCTATTGTTCTGCATCTCAGTGAGATTTTAATTTTTAGACTAGAATCTCTAAGATGGCTTATAAACTATAATTTTTAGCATATACAATGGATTTAAAAGTGTGACTTATATACATTATGTACAATACCACATAGATTAGTGTGGTCAATTTGGCTAATATATGCATTTGGAATAGATTAAATAATCTATAGTTTAGAACACTATATGTAGAAAAAGTAGAAAGTAGAAAAAAATCTTTTTTTTTGGTTTACACTGATACACACAGACATTACCTTACACAAAGCTCTAAATTGTCAATTTTGAAACATTACTACTAGACTAGTGATTTTGATATTTAATTTCAATTAGACAAAGTTAAAAACTAAAAATATTAGTTATTTTTGTATAATGTTTTATATAAACAATAAAGAACAAAAGTAAAATTTGTGCATTTTTTGTTAATTTTTTAAATCCTTACCTTTTAAAAAACATGGAAGTTAGTTTAGTGTTAAAATAGTTATCAAATGTTAAGATTATATAATATATATGCATCTAGACAACTATTGTGACTAGATTATAGATAAAATGATAATGTATTTTTGGTACATCATATATCAAAATATTAAATACATATACAAAAAGCCCAAAATAACTTTTTGTATAAACACATATGCCAAAATTCTTGAATATACTCTAGAAAAAAAAAGCATACATGTCTTCTTCCTGACTATGGCATTTAAATTTATACAAAATGACTATAAAATAATATGGATAGTATATATAAGTATACTTGTAGTGTTAAAAAAATAGATTTTTTGTTGTCAAAACTTGTGTACAATAATAAAAACCTTTTCTTATAAAAAAGTTTTTATTAGGTCTTATCCTATTGTATTTGTATTATAATAAATATAATACACTATAAATACATATAGATACAAATAAATACAAATACAGTAGGATAAGACCTAATAAAAACTATTTTTTCTCTATCTAAAAACATAGGTTAGGTAGCCCCTCCTATACATTAATATTCTATAGTAGGTAAGTAGCCTACGCCTAGTAAGTAGGATGGTAATATAAAGAATCATGTTTGGCTATTTTCTAGAAATACATTTAGCTAGGCCCAATCCAAATCTATTCAGCCTTGTTATATATATTATAACTATTTTTACTTTTGCTTTTGAAACAAACCAAGATCAAGAAAAATATTATATTAGGCTTTTCACAAAGATTGGTTCCAGAACCAGATTAATTCCAATTCCAAAACCAGAATTGGTAGGAAAATGAAAAGCATCAATTTTTTTATTTGTATTTAATTATAGTACTTCTCAAAAGTTAAAAAACATTTTTTTATAAACTATGACCTACACTTTTGAGCTTTCAGTATTCTTTTTGAAATGTTTGAAATATTATTTTAAATTTGTCCTATTGGCTATTGTTTCGAAAGAAATATGACAAAGGATTGACCCTGAGCCTCTTCATATCGCCGGTTCCAAACTGGTTCGACGCTCTTCATATTGATGGTTTGAAAAACAGAATCAGTTCTGGAACATGGTTCTGGTTCTAGAATATGGTTCAAGAAATTTTCTTGAACCGTTGTCATGTTTACACTTTAACAGTAAAATATATTTGAAATCATCAATTTTTTTTATTATTGTTATAAAATTATTCCTTTTTTGTCATATCCAAGAGGAAACAAAGTCAAAGAATGACAAAATTAAATTGTAAAGACTGTCAAACATAAAATGGGTTCAAAGCTCCTCATTTCACACTGGTTCTGGTTCTAGAACTCGAATTTATTCTGGTTCTAGAACCAATTGCCGTGAAGAGGCTCCCTATTGGAATATAATCACCAAAACCCATAGACACCATGCAGGGGTACTTCAAAGGGCTGCACCTGCACAGCATATCAGAATAAATGGCTTGGACACTTGTGCAAGACTGAAAAGAGTTAAGTTACTTATGTGCATTTGCAACTAGGTAAATGGCTAGAGTCAACTATAACTGTCTTATTAAGGCTAAATGCCTCATTATCTAATTAGTACTACCTCTATATTATTTTTGGGTAAGCATTTTTGTGACTTCTTGCTAGTCCAATACAATTTACAGTGGCCAGATTAGCTAGCAGTTTTGCATGTATGATTTCTAAAAAACATGATACAATTTAACAAAATTTATTATAAATAATAATTGTACTATATTTACATTTTTAGTATTAGGCCCTCCCTAATAAATTAAGTATTAATAAATTTTTATATCTAAGCATTTATTGTATGAGATAAAAAGAATGGCTAAACAATAACCCTATTTGGCTAATAATGTTGAATGTTAGGATTTTGAATTACTTTTTAAGATTTTAACATTTGCCTTTTCATTTTGCAAATAGAACATAGGCCAGTAGTTTTTCAACTTGTGGGTTATGACCCCCAGTGGGGTTATATAACCATTTTTGAGGTTGCAACACTAAGAAATAATAAACATTGTATGAGTATATCATACTTAATGATGCATTATATTGATTATAAAAGGGGTTACAAACATTAAAAAATGATGCAATGCAAGTTGCAAATGAATAAATTAAGGTCACCTGAAAAAAGGTTGAGAACTACTGGCATAGGCCATGCACTCATGTGCGCATGCCCACATATACATGGGATACCTATAACTAAGCACACTTACGCATGCACACATCTGCCTATACCTGCACCTACCAAATTTCTTAGGTGCACTGCCATGCCAGATGGTATCCAATTGGAATAATTGGATAAGAATTGCAATTGGAAGACTTATTTGAAGGTTCCTAGTCATTTTGTTATCTGCCATTTCATCATCTGGGTGTCTGGAATGTTCACCTCAACTTTGGTTACTTCATCATCTTAATTAGCATACACTAGGCCTACCTGAAGAGAGTCATTTTTGTCTTCCACTAATAGTTCCAAATTCAAGTGAATTAATATGGCAATCAAACATATTTACTTGGAAATCCTAATGATCCCAGTCATTTTGTCATCTCGATTGATAAAACCTATCAATCGATCAGTTCTGTTTGCTGCAGCTTAATAGTAGTGTGGTTAATAAAAACAAAAATGGTTTATACTAACTCGGATCTCACACAGATTAATTGGTTGATGAAGAAGTATCTAGAATAACTAAATATTTGGTCACTTTGTCAAATTAATTTTTCAAGATACTTTGCTTCTGGTCACTTCGTCATCCAATATGACAAAATGGAATATGACCATACATGCGCAACAGTCGGCCGAGTCGGCCGATCCGGCCGACCGATTTGGCGGCCAACCAAGGTAAGTCGCAAAAATGCCCACCCGAAAGAATCATACGTAGTACTAATTAGATGACGAGGCATTTAGCCCTTATAAGACAGTCATAGTTACTCCTGCCGTTTACCCAAAATTGCGTTAATTTTGCTGAAGGGTTTCTTTCACAGGTAAGTCGCATTTTTTGTTAAAACTAAGTCGCACGGCCGACCAAATTTTGAAGGTTGCGCATGTATGAATATGACAATCTGACCAGGATTGAGTAAATTTCTCAAACTGAATTCCAGAATTGGATCACAATTTAGGAACTGATTCTAAAAATGGAATAGACAATATGAAAAGCTTTGAACCATGTCTGGTTCTGGAATTGGTAATATGAAAAGCCTATTAAGTATTAATCAATTATAAAATTTATCATAAAACATGTTTGCACTTTGCATGTCTTTTTTTAAACAAGCAATTATCAATTGATTATTTTTGCAATCACAAAATTAATATGAATCATCAAAACATCACCTAAATATCAAGCAACTAACAAACATGACTAGGCCTATCATCCTCCAATGCCTTGTTTCAAAAGTTACACTTGGTAATTTGACTAGGTAGGCCCCTAGGGCCTAGCACACACATCCAATGATGTACAACCAAAGTGAAAAAGTCAGACGATGTATTAATTTGCACGATTCTGGTTCTGGAATCGGTATTATGACGGTAATATGAAAAGCCTATATGACTATAGTATAGTATGACTATTGCACTATGTGACTCTGCTCATTTGCTTTTTGCTTGTTTTGATATTGCTTTGATACACTATACACAGAATGATGTCCTATTACAGATTTATTTTGATTGTTAGGTCAATTTTGAAAAGCAGAAATGCAGACTTGGCTAAATATTAAGAATGCTAACTTTTGTCGTTGGGCCTACTTGCTGTCACAATGCTGCACGTGGATTAGGCCTACACTTAATGATTGTTTCATAGAAAATGAAACCTCCGTTTGCAAGATTTTAGGAGACTTCATTTCAAACAAATATTTTGTACATAATTTTTAGCGCTGTAGAGGAGGGTAAAATAAAATTTAATTGTTTTCTTAGCTTTAGTTTTAAAAAGCTATAAAGGTCTAATATTTGTTGCAGAAATTTAGCGCAATAACTAATTAAATTCTTTGAACTTACTCTCGTGCCGGCTTGAAAATTGATCGAAAATCAACCTCACAATCTGCAACACTAAAAACAATTTGTTTGAATCGGTGACTTAGCGCGGCATTATTCAAGAGTCCCATTTGCCTCTAGTTTTTAACTTTAGGACAAAAATGCAGAAAATATTTACTATATAGCCAGCAAATAAATGCAGGGATGTGTTGATAAGGAATAAATTAAATATTCTTTTTCATGCACAGGTTACTGTGTAAATTGCAATGTCAATTCCAACAACAACAACAACAGAGTACGCTGTCAGTTCGCAAAAGCAGCGTCAGATGGCGCGCTTCGAAGCTTGGGCGCGAACAAAGGCCGCACCGCCGGCAGAGTCCGGGCGCCGGCGTCAGCCAGCAGACAGTCGACGTAGCGCCGAGTCCTCGCCTGTCCCCGCCGGTAGGGTGCCTGCAACGTAAGTAGCAGCACCTCCTGCACCGGCTCCGGACAGTAGGCCTCGGCGCGGATGACGTGGCCTACCAGCTGGAGTCGCCGACGGCGCAGCAGATCGCTAGGACGGGCCAGGCCAGCGCGATGATAGAGCGCCGTGTTGGTGACTCGCTCGTTGCCGATCTTGAAGGCGCCGCCGCGTCGACTTGAGCCTCGAGCGAGTCTATCAGCGTCCAGGTCTCGGCGTTGTATAAGAGGACGGTCTCGATCATTCTTGCGACAGTTGCTGATTCTTATAGTCCATCAAGTCCTGTAACCAAGGACAAATTCTCACAACTGGAAGTTCAATGGTTCGGTCAGCAGAGGACTTTAAAACTTTAAAAAATGTCGAATTTTTTATTTCGCTTGCGACACTCGACTTTTTCAGAGCTGTACATTGCGACAGCTGGCATTTTCAATTGCCAGATGTCCAAAGAGTATAATTGAGAAACTGGCGCATTTGCGACAGCTTCTTTTGCAAGGATATAAAGTCCTCTGCTGACCGAACCATTGAACTTCCAGTTGTGAGAATTTTTCCTTGGTTACAGGACTTGATGGACTATAAGAATCAGCAACTGTCGCAAGAATTGCCCAAAGCTTAAAATTCCTAAGCCCCAAAAACAAGCCATCCGCACGCTATCCGCACGTAACTAATTTTTAACGCCTCCCCACAGACAAGCCAAGTACATGGAACGCTTTGAACCTTCTGATGCATAAATAAAGTGTCTAAATCTTTGCAAATTACCCAGATTTATAGCTGTCGCAAACATTTAAATTTTTTATGAGGATGGATGCGGCTAGATTTACGGGAGTCGTTGGGCCAGTGTAGGGACTCGGCGGTTGAACTACCAACATATCGTAAGATAAGAAGCTTTCCAGAAAGTTATTTCCATTGGAGAAATCAAAATGCTTGACTCTTTTCAGACTGGCTGGGCAATTTAGAAATCGACAAACAATATAATTAAAATACAATTTTTAGTACATGTATAGGAGTACCATTTTCAACTTTATTTTAATCAATCTTCAACTACTCGTAGGCAATACATTTAGTGCCAAAAATTATTTTAGAATTAGCGCAACAATGATCTGTTTCACTCATTCCTTTTGCAATACGGATGATCAATTAGTAAAATGGGTAGAAAATGGAAATTAAAATCAAGTAGATAGCTTCTATACTTAACGCATCAAAGTATTGCTGCTTCTTGTCAGTCTAGCCTAATGATTTGCTTTACTGCATTAGAAAACGGTCAAACGTCTACTAGAAGCAAGATACGCTCGAGTAGACTCCAATAAGTTAAGCCAATGTAGGAAAGGTGGCATCAGTTGTAACGCCGCAATTGTTGTTCTTCGTCGACATCAGAACGTAGCCGTTGTTGCCCCAGTAGAAGCTCCAGCTGTTCTTCACCAGCCAGTAGGGCTCGCCGTTTAGCACGCCGTATCCAACAGCCAAGACGGAGTGGTCCAAATCCGTGCTGCTACAGGCCGGCTCAAAATAGACACCCGAACTGTAGAACACGAAGGACAGGTGCGACGCGTCGATGGAAACGCTAATAGGGCCACTGTGAAATAGAGCAGCCTTCATCGCCGTAATATTGTTCGGCGGCACCTGGATGTAGCCAGTCACGTTGACAGACGAGTTCACCTTCTCTGCGTGGCAGTACGCGTCCTGCATAAGGTAAGGCCCGTAGTCCTCCTCAAACGCCAGGCCGTGCTTCTGCATGTAGGAGTAGGACGGAACGTCTTCACCACCGTTGCAGCCGTTGTTGCCGAATCCCCAGGAGCAGTCAACCAGCTGCTGCTGAGAGAAGCGGACTCGTTTTCCAGTTTTAACAAAATAGGCGCCCTCCAACACTCCGGCAGCGCCGAACGACCAGCACGAGCCGCAGATTCCCTGGTCTTTGACTGGCGACACGCCGCCCAGGATTCGCCAGTCCCAGTTGTCCGGCAGACTGTCTCCAGAGCTGGGCACAGTAAACGGATGTCGAGTTGCCCTGCCGGCAGATTCCAATACGCCGCCGCGGCTCTTGCGACAACGCGATCGAGTGCGGAGCTCGTCCCTGGACTGGTCGCCAGGTGGTTCACAGCCAGCTTGTAGGGCAGACCGGCCCTGTGAAATGTTTGAACAAATGCAACTATGCTAACATGATGTAACAGTATACGAGAGAAATTCATGTAGGCGGTTTAACACTACTAAAGGTGGCGGCAACAAAAGAAGGGAAACTACTTTACCACTAAGGTAAATACTTTTCTATTGTTTGTTTCCTAGAGCTTGAGATTTTTTAAAGCAGTAAAGAATTACTCCGATTATCAAGCTTTCTACTAGCTTAAGATATCAACACCCCTTTGAGCATCGACATCCCAGAATACCCTATAACTTACCCTTAGATGCTTGGCAAGCTACTATACAAAAATCCAGATAAGTTTACATCGTTTGAGTCTGATTTGGCTCAGGTCCAGCTAAGGGTAACCTAAAAGCTAGCCTGAATACCAAACTTTCAAGTTTTTCGTGTGAACCGGACCGAAACCTGGTGATTGTGAATCACACTTTGAGTAAGTATGAATGTGAATTCACCTGTTCTTCGAATGGATGTAGCGCAGATTCTGACGAAATGCATGAGTTCGTCTCCTCTCTTCTACCTGGCTGTCGTAGGGCTTGAAGCGGCGATGAACGGTCTGGAATCGTTGGAAATGAGCGTCGACCGAGCGATGATCGCCGCCGCTAACCAGCTCCGACAGCGGGTTCAAAGCAGCGACGCCGTCACTCGGAGGCGCCGGATGGCAGGTGTTCGGCGCCTTCACCTCAAAGTCCTTAGCCTGCGGCCGCGTCTTATCGTCATACTCCATGTACTCAACATAGTAGCGATCGTAGTGCGAGCCAAGCAAAGAATCGTAGCCAATCATGTCGTAGCGGTAGGGCCTGTTGTCTTTCTGCCCGACCCACAGAGTGTAAGTGTTCACCTTGTCGGCGAAGACAGTCTTGTTAACAAAGACGTTGCACATCACACCGCGAACTTCCTCGGCGCGGCTATAGGTGAAGTAGCTGGCGTCTGGCAGTACATTCTGGACATTGTACACCCCGGCCAGTTGGTAGCAGTCTCGCTTGTTCTTCTCAGTCTCTGTAGATACCGGATGAAGCAAGTAGCCAGAGTGCGAAGCGTTAGCAAAGTTGAAGCTCTGCACCATGCCCGAGTAATAGTCGATCCTAGATAGCTGCTTCTCATTGTCAACGTAAGCGGAGAACGGCTCGGAGATTTCGGCGTACGGCAGCTCGATGGTTCCGCTGACGGTGTAGAACTTCGGCATCGGCGGCGGCGTAGGTGGACCCTGACTCTCGTGACGCAGCACTGCGTCCGCTGAGGCGCATCCACTGATCTGGAGCAGGACTGGAATAGGAAAATAAAATGGCGAATGAGTAAAATAACTTAAGCTTCTTATGCCGAAATAACAGAGCGACATCAGAATATCCATCGACTGAGCTCCAATATTTATTACTCTATAGGTAACTTATACTTAATTCCTACGGATAACATGTACATATTGTCGAAAACTGAAGTAGGATGCTGGAGACTGATAACGAATGTATATTAGAGAAATTGGACTTTTCTAGAGCGAATTACTATCTATCGACCGAATTGGTCCATTGAGAAACGCGATGCATATTCAGAGCTGTGTTCTCTCTATAGAGCATACTAAATGCACTAGCGATACGACAACTCTGTTTCAGTACAAGCTCAACATTGATTTAACGATTATTATACTCATTTAGAGACAGTCAAAACTTACCAAAGCTCACTATGACTAAGCCTAGACAACGCATTTCTTCGAAATATCTGTAACTAGTAAGTAGATATCCAGCTTTGCTGCTAACACCTAAAGCCGAGCCTAGTTAAGTCAAGCCAGCAACAATCTTTGCATAAGCATTTTATAACGCATGACACTATATATACATTTATACCTTACACGTAAAGCTGCAGCTGCATATCGCTTCGTTTGATCGCCAAAGGACCAACAAGCTAGTTTATAAGCAGAAGCTTGCGCAAGCGCATTTGCCGGGCACAAGCTTCGCGCATGTTACATTATCAGCAAGTCTGTGCGCACTTTGTTGCAGCCTGGAAAGTTTTGATAAAGCAAGAATTCCGGCTTTCACTTGCAACGTTAAGCTCAATATTGATTATTCTGCTAATTGTTGCTGTTAATGCCTGCAAGACCCTGCTGCTGCTTAAGACCCTGGATGCACACCAGCACACGTCTGATTCATCAAGGATGAGCGGAAAATGATACGAGTCTGACTTGATTTATTACCACTTTATATGGCAACATTTATGAGTAAAATGTGTTAAAAATCTGTAAAAATTACTGACGCGTCTTAGCACAATCAGCTTTTAAGTTTACTCCTTTTCTTGAAGGAAATCAAGGAGGCCATGTCCCCAATTAGGAGGATAGCTACCGGAAATACAGATCTAAGCCCTCCCCTCTAATCCGGCAGGTAAAAGACGATTTGATACCGAAGACAGACGGAAGTTCAACCAGGAGACAATTGCTGCTGTTCAGACAGCAGTGGAGTCGGACCGTCGTGTAACAATTGAGGAAATGGCAAGCGAATTCAGCCTCTGTCGGCCCTGTCCACTTGCAGGAATGGTTTTCCATTGGGTTAATGCGCTTGTCCATTCAGTAGCAAGCGTAAGGAGTTTCTGGTTGGTGGTAACTCAGTCAGGAACGAGTGGGAACGGGTTGTGAGAGGTCTCCCAGCAGATGCCTTTGCCCTGGTCTTGGCAGATCTTAGAGCAGTCAGCATGGCCCTGTCAGGGCATGGCTGCTTCTCTCAACACCGCTTTAACACCGTCAGGTACAACATTTATCTTTCAAAGCACCTTGGTAAGTCCACGATTTATATGGGGCATGCAAGCAATGAAAACTCAATACTGTAAGCCATGCTGGATTCATTGAGGTCAAAGGATCAGCTGACCTATTCCCAAAAGAAAGACATAAAAACGGTCTTATGACTCATCTGACTATTCCTAGAAAATTCATAGATCGTTTCTCGTGCTCCCCATATCTTGCTACTACCTGATCGTTTGCTAATCTATGCTAAGTTAATCGACAATCAGATGACTAACACCTGACTTCAAAGTTCTTGCAGTACCGAACAAAGTTGCTTAGCAGTAAAACCTGTTTAGCCTCTAGCTAGTTCATAAAAAGGACTGGCCGGACACCCAATATCAGTCGGAAACAATAAACAACCCCTGGAAAAAGTCATGTGATTCAATGCTTATCACTTCAGCCCATCGTTTATCGGAAAGAAAAGCTTTCTAACACCAGAACCGGAAAAAACCATCAAGATTAGTTCAAATTCTAGCTAAAATAGAAATTGAAAAAAAAAGATTAACAAAGGACTACAAGAAAATGATATTATTTTCAAGTGCTTGCTGTTGACCTCGTTAACTTAAAATTGAAAATAATTAATAATGCAAGCAAATTAGTTTTGTTTAATTTAATAAAATATCGGACTTAGTCACGGTAAATTACGGCACCAACAATTATTATATAGATACTTAATTGATTGCAGTTATTAACACAGCAAAAAACTAATCAGGCGACGTTGTTTTTGTTTAAGAATAATAAAACATACGCGTGCAAACCACTCTTAGTAGCATTGCTGGGTTTTAAAACTAATAAAGTAGACAAATAATGGTTTTAGCAACGGAGAAGACAGTCCAAAATGCAGAAAATAGTTTAACCGATCGGTGAAATACTATGTAAACGCTATTGGACTTAAAATTACAAGGTTAGGAATTTGAAAGCATGTTTACGTGCAGTTCAGCTGTGCTTTAGGTATCGGTAAAGTTTCCAATACGGAGGAACTTAACATTTAACAGTTATTGGTTGCACAAAAAATTGAAAACCTGTTGTTGATGGCACTAAACCTGTTGTTGATGGCACTAAACCTGTTGTTGATGGCACTAAACCTGCTGTTGATGGCACTAAACCTGCTGTTAATGGCACTAAACCTGTTGTTGATAGCACTAAACCTGCTGTTAATGGCACTAAACCTGCTGTTGATGGCACTAAACCTGTTGTTGATGGCACTAAACCTGCTGTTAATGGCACTAAACCTGTTGTTGATGGCACTAAACATGTTGTTGATGGCACTAAACCTGTTGTTGATGGCACTAAACATGTTGTTGATGGCACTAAACCTGCTGTTAATGGCACTAAACCTGTTGTTGATGGCACTAAACATGTTGTTGATGGCACTAAACCTGCTGTTAATGGCACTAAACCTGTTGTTGATGGCACTAAACATGTTGTTGATGGCACTAAACCTGTTGTTGATGGCACTAAACCTGCTGTTAATGGCACTAAACCTGTTGTTGATGGCACTAAACATGTTGTTGATGGCACTAAACCTGTTGTTGATGGCACTAAACATGTTGTTGATGGCACTAAACCTGCTGTTAATGGCACTAAACCTGTTGTTGATGGCACTAAACATGTTGTTGATGGCACTAAACCTGCTGTTAATGGCACTAAACCTGTTGTTGATGGCACTAAACATGTTGTTGATGGCACTAAACCTGTTGTTGATGGCACTAAACCTGCTGTTAATGGCACTAAACCTGCTGTTAATGGCACTAAACCTGTTGTTGATGGCACTAAACCTGCTGTTAATGGCACTAAACCTGTTGTTGATGGCACTAAACCTGCTGTTAATGGCACTAAACCTGTTGTTGATGGCACTAAACATGTTGTTGATGGCTAAACCTGCTGTTGATGGTCTGCACCGCAGACTGAACGCACTGACGCGAAAAAAGGGTTAGATTTCCAATTAAAATGCACTTTAATATAAGCACCAGCCCAACTTCAAAGCAACAATGCAGTTTCAATCAGCACTAACAGACGCATGGCCGTTAGAGGTCCCGCAGTCTTCCAAATGCGGGAACAGCAACAGCAAGCTCTGTCTGGCGTCCGCATCCAAATTGAGTTCGAGCAGACTGCGGCCGAACCTGGCCACGATAGACTGCAGGCCATGCTGGCAGGCCTCACGAAGAGCTGCCGGCAGGCGCAGGCAGGTGTCATAGGCCTGCGACAGCGGCAGCTGGTGCTGATAATTAAACTGTTGAAGCTGCTTGTTGGCTTGCTGACTCGCTGGTCGATACCGTCGCTGACTGTCGGAGTCTGACGGCGAGGTGGCGGCAGCGCGCGCAGCCGGAGCCATCAGCAGCAGCAGCTGGTCAAGTCCGTCGGCTTTAACGGCGGCCTCGAGGGTGCGGCCAAGCCGGAGCAGCAGGCCCAGCAGTTCGGGTAAGTCGCGTTGGACAACGCCGAACTCGTCCTCAGTGTAGGAGGCTTCGATCAGGGAGCACAGGACTCGCACCATTAGCACGTGCAGTTGGCAGGGCGCCAGCAATTCCAGCAGGTCGCTATGAGGCAGCGGCTCTTTAAGCCAGGCAGCCACACTGGCCAGGGGGTGATACACAAATCCGCCAAGAGTTGCAGAGCCGGCGCGTCGCTGCTGGCCGTCCAGCGACAAAGCTGAGGCGCCATCACCGACGCCTGGCTGCTGATCGTACTTAGCCGACGAACATGGCGGAGTCGGAGGCGGCGACAGCGGATCGGTGACGTGCAGCCGGGCGCGCAGGTGCGGCGGTAGCAGGGCCCGCTGCATAGCCACCCGGCCAGGCAGGCGGCCCTCGCTGCGCAACTGCCGGTGCCGATCGCGAAGTCCGGCCAGCAGGCAGCCGAGCCGCAGCCGGGCCTCGTCGCTGGCCAGCTCCCAGACTCGAGGCCGGCCGGCTAGCGGGCTGATGGCGAACACCGCCCTGCGGCAGGCCGGCTCGCCCAGCTGCCGGCACAGGGCGGACCAGGCCAGCAGGCGGGTCAGCTCGGGATGGCAGCCTTGACCGCCTCCATCGGTCATTGTCGGACAGTTGCCGGACAGCATGGCCGGGCCAGTGACCTCTTCGGGTAGGCCGAACTCAGTCGATGCCTCCAGCACTAGCGGCGCTTCGGGTCGGCCAAGCCACAGCCTGGCCAGCTCGGCCGCGGCCGAGGCGGACATCAGCAGGTGCAGGCAGAGGAGCATCAGGCGGACGGCCAGACGAGGCGACATCGGCACGGCTAATGCGGAGCGGAGAGCCGGCCGGCCAAGGCAGACGGTTAGGCAGGCGTAGATCAGGGCGCTGGCGCAGACTAGGCGCAGGGCTAGGCGTTTGTTCCGGCGCCAGGCGTCCCTCAGCTGGGCGGTCATGCAGCGCAAAGCGTGCAGCCTAGGCTGCAGCAGGTGCTGGCTAGCCGAGGTGGCAGTCAGGGCCGAGGTGACCACGGTGCGACCGTTGGCCAGCAGCAGGCTGGCTAGGCGAGCCGCGCAGGCCAGCTGGCCGGCCAGCATGGTGACGAGAAAGGCGTCGCTGAATTGCCCGGTGCCGGCGGCAAAGATTTCGCCGCTGCCTGATTAGTGAGGATTAATTGGGGATTATTCGGTTCGCTTAGCATTTTGGTATGTTTAGTTGTGAGTTAATCCAACAGAACGGCTTTATTGAACTTAGATTGCATAAATAAGTGTAAATACATATTGAGTACATATTGGCCCATACAGGTACAATGGAGTGTATATTGACTCACACAGGTACAATGGAGTGTATATTGGCTCATACAGGTACAATTGAATATACATTGGCTCACACAGGTACAATGGAGTGTATATTGACTCACACAGGTACAATGGAGTGTATATTGGCTCATACAGGTACAATGGAGTGTATATTGGCTCATACAGGTACAATGGAGTGTATATTGGCTCATACAGGTACAATGGAGTGTATATTGGCTCATACAGGTACAATGGAGTGTACATTGGCTCATACAGGTACAATGGAGTGTACATTGGCTCATACAGGTACAATTGAGTTACATTGACTCCTACAAGACATAAGATGTAGTTGACAGGTTACTTAGACCACCTGACTATGCTACTATCACTAGACAGATGTACTGTACACAGCCCTAAGTAAACAAGAACCCAACCAACCTGTCAGACGATAGCAAGCAAGGCAAAACAGAAATGTTGGCACAGCCTGCGAGGCCCACAGTCCCATATTGCGCCAGCACACGTGTTTAGTAACCAGGCTGTGCCTCTCCCTATAAATAGTGTCAGCCAGAGCCGGCCTGCGCCACATATCTGCCACTAGAAGCAACTGGCCAAGCCAGGTGGCACCTAGGGCGGAAACAAATGGCAGCGATAGTAGCAGACTGACTGGCCTACGCCAAGACAATAGACATTCAGCCAGTGATAGGCCAATCAGAGACAGAGCCCCAATGGCACATGTCCACAGACAGCAGGCTTGAAGGCGCATTTTTTATTCAATTTAGATTTAAATAGGCATAGGTTTTTAGTGTTCTTCGCTGAAACAATTTAAATGATGTTCAGACATTCTTAAATTGTGCTTAAAAGTTAACAAAATTATCTTCAGAAGCAAGGCAATAAATATTGCAGAGTATTATTTTCTCTAAAAACTGCTTACAAAATAATTTTAATGGAGAAAAAAACTAAAAACAAGCATTATTAAGATAGGAGATAGTATGATTAAAGACCACTTGTACACTTCTTTATCATATTTCTGAAGACCAAAGGGGTTGGGGTTGTAGCCTAGTGGTTAGTGTTGGAATCATGACTTGAAGGTCAGGGGTTCGATTCCCAATCCCACTGGAACAATTTGTGTCCTCGAGCAAGACACTCAACTCTGCATTGCTTCAGTTCACCCAGCTGTAAAATGGGTGCCAGCATTAGCTGGAGTAATTGAGGGTGTGGCGACCCCCCAATCCTAGTACTGAACAGCCATATGCAGCCTTCAGATGCATCACACAATAGCTGCAGCTGAGCTGTCAGTTGCACATCTAGCCCAATTGGCAATTGAGGCAGCCCACTGAAAAACAGAGAAGGATTTTGGTTTGGATTTTTTAGTTCAGCGGGATATTCTCTTTATCCATTCAGTGAGAGAATATCCAGTTGTTTCTTTGGATAAGTGATGCCAACTTTACATATCCGGATGTTTTGTTTAGATAAGTCACATATCCGGGTGATAGTCTAGATATTTGTCCGGATACAACTTGTCCAGATATAGCAGAGTATCCAAACCAAGTGGTTTGGTATCCAGATGAAAAGTTCAGAAATTTTTGTCCAGATAAGTCACATATCCGGGTGATAGTCTAGATATTCATCCAGGTATGACTTGTCCAGATATAATTCAGATAAAATGTCATATCTAGATATATCTGGCCATTTATTTGGAAAAGTGCCCCTATCCGGATCCAGATACACTATATCCAAACCAAATATCTGTCCCTATTTTTCAGCAAGAGGTGTAATCAAATTTTATTATTATTGTTATTGAAGACCAACATAATAAATGAGCAAGATTTATTGCTGCTATATATGCAGAACCAAGTGAAAAGGTTTATGAAGACTAACTTCTCAATAATAATTTAGCTATCAGTATGGTAACATTGCTAGAAAACTATTAAAGTACAAACCTATAGCATAATTTATTACTTGGTAATTTACAAATATTGCATTAAGTATATAATACAGGCCTATTAGGACAACAATAATGATTTAGGCCTATTTATAGTCTTACTATTTATTGAATTAGGCATGTTACATAGACTTAGCATTATATATATTCTTATATTCCTATTCTTATAATTCTATAATTTATAATCTTTATCACTAGGACCATGAAAATGCTCGGGCACAACCTAGGGATTCACCCAGCCATTTCTATTGGCAACACACACATGTAAGTTGCTATTGGATAGAATAGTAGTCATGTGACTGCTCTCAGCCAATAGCGACTTACATGTATATGTTGCCAATAGAAACAGCCAGGTGAATCCTAAGGTTGCGCATGTATGACCATGACTTTAGATTAAAGGAAAGTCTAACAAACATGAAGATTTTATTAAATTTGTATAAAGAAACTTTAATGTTTTTATAGATCAATTTATACCTAGCAATAAAATACTTTTAAATGATAAGAATAAGCATTTATATTAAGGCTATTATAGCCTATATTTTATTCTTGATTTACCTAAGCTAATATCTTTATTTAGGAGAATGGCTAGGTTTATAAATGCATCTTTTCCTAAGATTCTTTCACTTGAATTGCTACTAAATATTATATACTTGAATTTACTCTCTACTTTATTTCATTTTAATCTTTTTTAATATCTTACTTATCAATACTATACATATATGCACAACCCCGTGGGCCCTAATTTACAAATATAATTTAAACAATGAAAAGAAACTATAAGTTATTTTGTATTTAAAAATGTACATACTAAATATGAATATTGCTATAGAATATTAGCAAATTGAAATAGTTCTTAATATTTTTTCTTATTTCAAAACTTAATATATATGAGGGTCAGTCAAAAAGTAATGATAATTTTGTTCTCACAAGTCTCAAACTTTAAATGGAAATCTACTTTTCAACATAGTCCCCCTCCAGGGTCAGTGATGCAGAGGTGCAGTGTCGCCATCTCTCTAGGCCGTTTGCGTAGAACTCAGGAGGCTGTGCAGCAAGCTACTGTAC
>NIVC01000243.1:0-21978 GCA_002269645.1 Macrostomum lignano
AATAGCAGGTTTAGTACCATCAACAGCAGGTTTAGTGCCATTAACAGCAGGTTTAGTACCATTATCAATACAGTTTAGTGCCATTAACAGCAGGTTTAGTTCCATTAACAGCAGGTTTAGTCATTCAACAGCAGGTTTAGTGCCATTATTAATAGCAGGTTTAGTACCATCAACAGCAGGTTTAGTACCATCAACACAGGTTTAGTGCCATTAACAGCAGGTTTAGTGCCATTAACAGCAGGTTTAGTGCCATCAACAGCAGGTTTAGTGCCATTATTAATAGCAGGTTTAGTACCATTAACAGCAGGTTTAGTACCATCAATCAACAGTTTTAGTGCCATTAACAGCAGGTTTAGTGCCATTAACAGCAGGTTTAGTACCATCAACAGCAGGTTTAGTTTAGTACCATTATTAACAGCAGGTTTAGTACCATCAATCAACAGTTTTAGTGCCATTAACAGCAGGTTTAGTGCCATTAACAGCAGGTTTAGTACCATCAACAGCAGGTTTAGTGCCATTAAAGCAGGTTTAGTGCCATTAACAGCAGGTTTAGTGCCATTAACAGCAGGTTTAGTACCATCAACAGCAGGTTTAGTGCCATTAATAGCAGGTTTAGTACCATTATTAACAGCAGGTTTAGTACCATCAACAACAGTTTAGTGTCATTAACAGCAGGTTTAGTGTCATTAACAGCAGGTTTAGTGCCATTAACAGCAGGTTTAGTGCCATTAACAGCAGGTTTAGTGCCATTAACAGCAGGTTTAAGTTCCTCCGTATTGGAAACTTTACCGTTACCTAAAGCACAGCTGAACTGCACATAAACATGCTTTCAAATTCCTAACCTTGTCATTTTAAGTCCAATTCAACCGACCGGTTAAATTATTTTCTGCATTTTAGACTGTCTTCTCCGTTGCTAAAACCATTATTTGTCTAGTTTATTAGTTTTAAAACCCAGCAATAAGAGTGGTTTGCACGCGTATGTTTTATTATTCTTAAACGAAAACAACGTCGCCTGATTAGTTTTTTGCTGTGTTAATAACTGCAATCAATAAAGTATCTATATAATAATTGTTGGTGCCGTAATTTACCGTGACTAAGTCCGATATTTTATTAAATAAACAAAACTAATTTGCTTGCATTATTAATTATTTTCAATTTTAAATTAACAAGGTCAACAGCAAGCATTTGAAAATAATATCATTTTCTTGTAGTCCTTTGTTAATCTTTTTTCTTTTTTCAATTTCTATTTTAGATAGAATTTTACCTAACTTGTCTTGATGGTTTTTTCCGGTTCTGGTGTTAGAAAGCTTTTCGTTGCGATAAACGATGGGCTGAAGTGATAAGAATTGAATCACATGACTTTTTCCAGGGGTTGTTTATTGTTTCAGACTGATATTGGGTGTCCGGCCAGTCCTTTTATGAACTAGCTAAGGCTAAACAGGTTTTACTGCTAAGCAACTTTGTTCGGTACTGCAAGAACTTTGAAGTCAGGTGTTAGTCATCTGATTGTCGATTAACTTAGCATAGATTAGCAAACGATCAGGTAGTAGCAAGATATGGGGACCACGAGAAACGATCTATGAATTTTCTAGGAATAGTCAGATGGGTCATAAGACCGTTTTTATGTCTTTCTTTTGGGAATAGGTCAGCTGATCCTTTGATCTCAATGAATCCAGCATGGCTTACAGTATTGATTTTTCATTGCTTCATGGCCCCCTATAAATCGTGGACTTACCGAGGTGCTTTGAAAGATAAATGTTGTACCTGACGGTGTTGAAGCGGTGTTGAGAGAAGCAGCCATGCCCTGACAGGACCATGCTGACTGCTCTAAGATCTCCTGCCAAGACCAGGGCAAAGGCATCTGCTGGGAGACCTCTCACAACCCGTTCCCACTCGTTCCTGACTGAGTTACCACCAACCAGAAAACTCCTTACGCTTGCTACTGAATGGACAAGCGCATTAACCCAATGGAAAACCATTCCTGCAAGTGGACAGGGCCGACAGAGGCTGAATTCGCTTGCCATTTCCTCAATTGTTACACGACGGTCCGACTCCACTGCTGTCTGAACAGCAGCAATTGTCTCCTGGTTGAACTTCCGTCTGTCTTCGGTATCAAATCGTCTTTTACCTGCCGGATTAGAGGGGAGGGCTTAGATCTGTATTTCCGGTAGCTATCCTCCTAATTGGGGACATGGCCTCCTTGATTTCCTTCAAGAAAAGGAGTAAACTTAAAGCTGATTGTGCTAAGACGCGTCAGTAATTTTTACAGATCTTAACACATTTTACTCAAAATGTTGCCATATAAAGTGGTAATAAATCAAGTCAGACTCGTATCATTTTCCGCTCATCCTTGATGAATCAGACGTGTGCTGGTGTGCATCCAGGGTCTTAAGCAGCAGCAGGGTCTTGCAGGCATTAACAGCAACAATTAGCAGAATAATCAATATTGAGCTTAACGTTGCAAGTGAAAGCCGGAATTCTTGCTTTATCAAAACTTTCCAGGCTGCAACAAAGTGCGCACAGACTTGCTGATAATGTAACATGCGCGAAGCTTGTGCCCGGCAAATGCGCTTGCGCAAGCTTTGCTTATAAACTAGCTTGTTGGTCCTTTGGCGATCAAACGAAGCGATATGCAGCTGCAGCTTTACGTGTAAGGTATAAATGTATATATAGTGTCATGCGTTATAAAATGCTTATGCAAAGATTGTTGCTGGCTTGACTTAACTAGGCTCGGCTTTAGGTGTTAGCAGCAAAGCTGGATATCTACTTACTAGTTACAGATATTTCGAAGAAATGCGTTGTCTAGGCTTAGTCATAGTGAGCTTTGGTAAGTTTTGACTGTCTCTAAATGAGTATAATAATCGTTAAATCAATGTTGAGCTTGTACTGAAACAGAGTTGTCGTATCGCTAGTGCATTTAGTATGCTCTATAGAGAGAACACAGCTCTGAATATGCATCGCGTTTCTCAATGGACCAATTCGGTCGATAGATAGTAATTCGCTCTAGAAAAGTCCAATTTCTCTAATATACATTCGTTATCAGTCTCCAGCATCCTACTTCAGTTTTCGAATATATGTACATGTTATCCGTGGGAATTAAGTATAAGTTACCTATAGAGTAATAAATATTGGAGCTCAGTCGATGGATATTCTGATGTCGCTCTGTTATTTCGGCATAAGAAGCTTAAGTTATTTTACTCATTCGCCATTTTATTTTCCTATTCCAGTCCTGCTCCAGATCAGTGGATGCGCCTCAGCGGACGCAGTGCTGCGTCACGAGAGTCAGGGTCCACCTACGCCGCCGCCGATGCCGAAGTTCTACACCGTCAGCGGAACCATCGAGCTGCCGTACGCCGAAATCTCCGAGCCGTTCTCCGCTTACGTTGACAATGAGAAGCAGCTATCTAGGATCGACTATTACTCGGGCATGGTGCAGAGCTTCAACTTTGCTAACGCTTCGCACTCTGGCTACTTGCTTCATCCGGTATCTACAGAGACTGAGAAGAACAAGCGAGACTGCTACCAACTGGCCGGGGTGTACAATGTCCAGAATGTACTGCCAGACGCCAGCTACTTCACCTATAGCCGCGCCGAGGAAGTTCGCGGTGTGATGTGCAACGTCTTTGTTAACAAGACTGTCTTCGCCGACAAGGTGAACACTTACACTCTGTGGGTCGGGCAGAAAGACAACAGGCCCTACCGCTACGACATGATTGGCTACGATTCTTTGCTTGGCTCGCACTACGATCGCTACTATGTTGAGTACATGGAGTATGACGATAAGACGCGGCCGCAGGCTAAGGACTTTGAGGTGAAGGCGCCGAAACCTGCCATCCGGCGCCTCCGAGTGACGGCGTCGCTGCTTTGAACCCGCTGTCGGAGCTGGTTAGCGGCGGCGATCATCGCTCGGTCGACGCTCATTTCCAACGATTCCAGACCGTTCATCGCCGCTTCAAGCCCTACGACAGCCAGGTAGAAGAGAGGAGACGAACTCATGCATTTCGTCAGAATCTGCGCTACATCCATTCGAAGAACAGGTGAATTCACATTCATACTTACTCAAAGTGTGATTCACAATCACCAGGTTTCGGTCCGGTTCACACGAAAAACTTGAAAGTTTGGTATTCAGGCTAGCTTTTAGGTTACCCTTAGCTGGACCTGAGCCAAATCAGACTCAAACGATGTAAACCTATCTGGATTTTTGTATAGTAGCTTGCCAAGCATCTAAGGGTAAGTTATAGGGTATTCTGGATGTCGATGCTCAAAGGGGTGTTGATATCTTAAGCTAGTAGAAAGCTTGATAATCGGAGTAATTCTTTACTGCTTTAAAAAATCTCAAGCTCTAGGAAACAAACAATAGAAAAGTATTTACCTTAGTGGTAAAGTAGTTTCCCTTCTTTTGTTGCCGCCACCTTTAGTAGTGTTAAACCGCCTACATGAATTTCTCTCGTATACTGTTACATCATGTTAGCATAGTTGCATTTGTTCAACATTTCACAGGGCCGGTCTGCCCTACAAGCTGGCTGTGAACCACCTGGCCGACCAGTCCAGGGACGAGCTCCGCACTCGATCGCGTTGTCGCAAGAGCCGCGGCGGCGTATTGGAATCTGCCGGCAGGGCAACTCGACATCCGTTTACTGTGCCCAGCTCTGGAGACAGTCTGCCGGACAACTGGGACTGGCGAATCCTGGGCGGCGTGTCGCCAGTCAAAGACCAGGGAATCTGCGGCTCGTGCTGGTCGTTCGGCGCTGCCGGAGTGTTGGAGGGCGCCTATTTTGTTAAAACTGGAAAACGAGTCCGCTTCTCTCAGCAGCAGCTGGTTGACTGCTCCTGGGGATTCGGCAACAACGGCTGCAACGGTGGTGAAGACGTTCCGTCCTACTCCTACATGCAGAAGCATGGCCTGGCGTTCGAGGAGGACTACGGGCCTTACCTTATGCAGGACGCGTACTGCCACGCAGAGAAGGTGAACTCGTCTGTCAACGTGACTGGCTACATCCAGGTGCCGCCGAACAATATTACGGCGATGAAGGCTGCTCTATTCACAGTGGCCCTATTAGCGTTTCCATCGACGCGTCGCACCTGTCCTTCGTGTTCTACAGTTCGGGTGTCTATTTTGAGCCGGCCTGTAGCAGCACGGATTTGGACCACTCCGTCTTGGCTGTTGGATACGGCGTGCTAAACGGCGAGCCCTACTGGCTGGTGAAGAACAGCTGGAGCTTCTACTGGGGCAACAACGGCTACGTTCTGATGTCGACGAAGAACAACAATTGCGGCGTTACAACTGATGCCACCTTTCCTACATTGGCTTAACTTATTGGAGTCTACGAGCGTATCTTGCTTCTAGTAGACGTTTGACCGTTTTCTAATGCAGTAAAGCAAATCATTAGGCTAGAGACTGACAAGAAGCAGCAATACTTTGATGCGTTAAGTATAGAAGCTATCTACTTGATTTTAATTTCCATTTTCCACCCATTTTACTAATTGATCATCCGTATTGCAAAAGGAATGAGTGAAACAGATCATTGTTGCGCTAATTCTAAAATAATTTTTGGCACTCAAGTTGAAGATTGATTAAAATAAAGTTGAAAATGGTACTCCTATACATGTACTAAAAATTGTATTTTAATTATATTGTTTGTCGATTTCTAAATTGCCCAGCCAGTCTGAAAAGAGTCAAGCATTTTGATTTCTCCAATGGAAATAACTTTCTGGAAAGCTTCTTATCTTACGATATGTTGGTAGTTCAACCGCCGAGTCCCTACACTGGCCCAACGACTCCCGTAAATCTAGCCGCATCCATCCTCATAAAAAATTTAAATGTTTGCGACAGCTATAAATCTGGGTAATTTGCAAAGATTTAGACACTTTATTTATGCATCAGAAGGTTCAAAGCGTTCCATGTACTTGGCTTGTCTGTGGGGAGGCGTTAAAAATTAGTTACGTGCGGATAGCGTGCGGATGGCTTGTTTTTGGGGCTTAGGAATTTTAAGCTTTGGGCAATTCTTGCGACAGTTGCTGATTCTTATAGTCCATCAAGTCCTGTAACCAAGGACAAATTCTCACAACTGGAAGTTCAATGGTTCGGTCAGCAGAGGACTTTATATCCTTGCAAAAGAAGCTGTCGCAAATGCGCCAGTTTCTCAATTATACTCTTTGGACATCTGGCAATTGAAAATGCCAGCTGTCGCAATGTACAGCTCTGAAAAAGTCGAGTGTCGCAAGCGAAATAAAAAATTCGACATTTTTTAAAGTTTTAAAGTCCTCTGCTGACCGAACCATTGAACTTCCAGTTGTGAGAATTTGTCCTTGGTTACAGGACTTGATGGACTATAAGAATCAGCAACTGTCGCAAGAATGATCGAGACCGTCCTCTTATACAACGCCGAGACCTGGACGCTGATAGACTCGCTCGAGGCTCAAGTCGACGCGGCGGCGCCTTCAAGATCGGCAACGAGCGAGTCACCAACACGGCGCTCTATCATCGCGCTGGCCTGGCCCGTCCTAGCGATCTGCTGCGCCGTCGGCGACTCCAGCTGGTAGGCCACGTCATCCGCGCCGAGGCCTACTGTCCGGAGCCGGTGCAGGAGGTGCTGCTACTTACGTTGCAGGCACCCTACCGGCGGGGACAGGCGAGGACTCGGCGCTACGTCGACTGTCTGCTGGCTGACGCCGGCGCCCCGGACTCTGCCGGCGGTGCGGCCTTTGTTCGCGCCCAAGCTTCGAAGCGCGCCATCTGACGCTGCTTTTGCGAACTGACAGCGTACTCTGTTGTTGTTGTTGTTGGAATTGACATTGCAATTTACACAGTAACCTGTGCATGAAAAAGAATATTTAATTTATTCCTTATCAACACATCCCTGCATTTATTTGCTGGCTATATAGTAAATATTTTCTGCATTTTTGTCCTAAAGTTAAAAACTAGAGGCAAATGGGACTCTTGAATAATGCCGCGCTAAGTCACCGATTCAAACAAATTGTTTTTAGTGTTGCAGATTGTGAGGTTGATTTTCGATCAATTTTCAAGCCGGCACGAGAGTAAGTTCAAAGAATTTAATTAGTTATTGCGCTAAATTTCTGCAACAAATATTAGACCTTTATAGCTTTTTAAAACTAAAGCTAAGAAAACAATCAAATTTTATTTTACCCTCCTCTACAGCGCTAAAAATTATGTACAAAATATTTGTTTGAAATGAAGCCTCCTAAAATCTTGCAAACGGAGGTTTCATTTTCTATGAAACAATCATTAAGTGTAGGCCTAATCCACGTGCAGCATTGTGACAGCAAGTAGGCCCAACGACAAAAGTTAGCATTCTTAATATTTAGCTAAGTCTGCATTTCTGCTTTTCAAAATTGACCTAACAATCAAAATAAATCTGTAATAGGACATCATTCTGTGTATAGTGTATCAAAGCAATATCAAAACAAGCAAAAAGCAAATGAGCAGAGTCACATAGTGCAATAGTCATACTATACTATAGTCATATAGGCTTTTCATATTACCGTCATAATACCGATTCCAGAACCAGAATCGTGCAAATTAATACATCGTCTGACTTTTTCACTTTGGTTGTACATCATTGGATGTGTGTGCTAGGCCCTAGGGGCCTACCTAGTCAAATTACCAAGTGTAACTTTTGAAACAAGGCATTGGAGGATGATAGGCCTAGTCATGTTTGTTAGTTGCTTGATATTTAGGTGATGTTTTGATGATTCATATTAATTTTGTGATTGCAAAAATAATCAATTGATAATTGCTTGTTTAAAAAAAGACATGCAAAGTGCAAACATGTTTTATGATAAATTTTATAATTGATTAGGCCTAATACTTAATAGGCTTTTCATATTACCAATTCCAGAACCAGACATGGTTCAAAGCTTTTCATATTGTCTATTCCATTTTTAGAATCAGTTCCTAAATTGTGATCCAATTCTGGAATTCAGTTTGAGAAATTTACTCAATCCTGGTCAGATTGTCATATTCCATTTTGTCATATTGGATGACGAAGTGACCAGAAGCAAAGTATCTTGAAAAATTAATTTGACAAAGTGACCAAATATTTAGTTATTCTAGATACTTCTTCATCAACCAATTAATCTGTGTGAGATCCGAGTTAGTATAAACCATTTTTTGTTTTTATTAACCACACTACTATTAAGCTGCAGCAAACAGAACTGATCGATTGATAGGTTTTATCAATCGAGATGACAAAATGACTGGGATCATTAGGATTTCCAAGTAAATATGTTTGATTGCCACATTAATTCACTTGAATTTGGAACTATTGGTGGAAGACAAAAATGACTCTCTTCAGGTAGGCCTAGTGTATGCTAATTAGGCCTAAGATGATGAAGTAACCAAAGTTGAGGTGAACATTCCAGACACCCAGATGATGAAATGGCAGATAACAAAATGACTAGGAACCTTCAAATAAGTCTTCCAATTGCAATTCTTATCCAATTATTCCAATTGGATACCATCTGGCATGGCAGTGCACCTAAGAAATTTGGTAGGTGCAGGTATAGGCAGATGTGTGCATGCGTAAGTGTGCTTAGTTATAGGTATCCCCATGTATATGTGGGCATGCGCACATGAGTGCATGGCCTATGCCAGTAGTTCTCAACCTTTTTTCAGGTGACCTTAATTTATTCACTTGCAACTTGCATTGCATCATTTTTTAATGTTTGTAACCCCTTTTATAATCAATATAATGCATCATTAAGTATGATATACTCATACAATGTTTATTATTTCTTAGTGTTGCAACCTCAAAAATGGTTATATAACCCCACTGGGGGTCATAACCCACAAGTTGAAAAACTACTGGCCTATGTTCTATTTGCAAAATGAAAAGGCAAATGTTAAAATCTTAAAAAGTAATTAAAAATCCTAACATTCAACATTATTAGCCAAATAGGGTTATTGTTTAGCCATTCTTTTTATCTCATACAATAAATGCTTAGATATAAAAATTTATTAATACTTAATTTATTAGGGAGGGCCTAATACTAAAAATGTAAATATAGTACAATTATTATTTATAATAAATTTTGTTAAATTGTATCATGTTTTTTAGAAATCATACATGCAAAACTGCTAGCTAATCTGGCCACTGTAAATTGTATTGGACTAGCAAGAAGTCACAAAAATGCTTACCCAAAAATAATATAGAGGTAGTACTAATTAGATAATGAGGCATTTAGCCTTAATAAGACAGTTATAGTTGACTCTAGCCATTTACCTAGTTGCAAATGCACATAAGTAACTTAACTCTTTTCAGTCTTGCACAAGTGTCCAAGCCATTTATTCTGATATGCTGTGCAGGTGCAGCCCTTTGAAGTACCCCTGCATGGTGTCTATGGGTTTTGGTGATTATATTCCAATAGGGAGCCTCTTCACGGCAATTGGTTCTAGAACCAGAATAAATTCGAGTTCTAGAACCAGAACCAGTGTGAAATAAGGAGCTTTGAACCCATTTTATGTTTGACAGTCTTTACAATTTAATTTTGTCATTCTTTGACTTTGTTTCCTTTTGGATATGACAAAAAAGGATAATTTTATAACAATAATAAAAAAATTGATGATTTCAAATATATTTTACTGTTAAAGTGTAAACATGACAACGGTTCAAGAAAATTTCTTGAACCATATTCTAGAACCAGAACCATGTTCCAGAACTGATTCTGTTTTTCAAACCATCAATATGAAGAGCGTCGAACCAGTTTGGAACCGGCGATATGAAGAGGCTCAGGGTCAATCCTTTGTCATATTTCTTTCGAAACAATAGCCAATAGGACAAATTTAAAATAATATTTCAAACATTTCAAAAAGAATACTGAAAGCTCAAAAGTGTAGGTCATAGTTTATAAAAAAAATGTTTTTTAACTTTTGAGAAGTACTATAATTAAATACAAATAAAAAAATTGATGCTTTTCATTTTCCTACCAATTCTGGTTTTGGAATTGGAATTAATGTGGTTCTGGAACCAATCTTTGTGAAAAGCCTAATATAATATTTTTCTTGATCTTGGTTTGTTTCAAAAGCAAAAGTAAACATATTTATAATATATATAACAAGGCTGAATAGATTTGGATTGGGCCTAGCTAAATGTATTTCTAGAAAATAGCCAAACATGATTCTTTATATTGCCATCCTACTTACTAGGCCTAGGCTACTTACCTACTATAGAATATTAATGTATAGGAGGGGCTACCTAACCTATGTTTTTAGATAGAGAAAATAGTTTTTATTAGGTCTTATCCTACTGTATTTGTATTTATTTGTGTCTATATGTATTTATAGTGTATTATATTTATTATAATACAAATACAATAGGATAAGACCTAATAAAAACTTTTTTATAAGAAAAGGTTTTTATTATTGTAAACAAGTTTTGACAACAAAAAATCTATTTTTTTTAACACTACAAGTATACTTATATATACTATCCATATTATTTTATAGTCATTTTGTATAAATTTAAACGCCATAGTCAGGAAGAAGACATGTATGCTTTTTTCTAGAGTATATTCAAGAATTTTAGCATATATGTTTATACAAAAAGTTATTTTGGGCTTTTTGTATATGTATTTAATATTTTGATATATGATGTACCAAAAATACATTATCATTTTATCTATAATCTAGTCACAATAGTTGTCTAGATGCATATATATTATATAATCTTAACATTTGATAACTATTTAACACTAAACTAACTTCCATGTTTTTACAAAGTAAGGATTTAAAAAATTAACAAAAAATGCACCAATTTTACTTTTGTTCTTTATTGTTTATATAAAACATTATACAAAAATAACTATTATTTTTATTTTTAACTTTGTCTAATTGACAATTTAGAGCTTTGTGTAAGGTAATGTCTGTGTGTATCAGTGTAAACCAAAAAAAAAGATTTTTTTCTACTTTCTACTTTTTCTACATATAGTGTTCTAAACTATAGATTAATTAATCTATTCCAAATGCATATATTAGCCAAATTGACCACACTAATCTATGTGGTATTGTACATAATGTATATAAGTCACACTTAAATCCATTATATATGCTAAAAATTATAGTTTATAAGCCATCTTAGAGATTCTAGTCTAAAAATTAAAATCTCACTGAGATGCAGAACAATAGAAGTATTGGATGACTACATGTGTTGAGTGTCAGACTAGAAAAAGTTGAGCTAGACATATTTGGCAACTGTCTCATATTCCCTGCCTCTGTAACACCAAGAATACGGGAATCGCTCAGCGGCCCAAGACGGCAGGCAGGTCTTCCTTCACATCCAGCACAAATGGCCGACATATTTGTTGGCTGCGAGTTTCCAACCTATCGCGAACTGCAGGCAGCGGCGGATTGCCTGTCTGACGCCACTGGCAGCCGCCTAGTGAAGAGCACAGGCACCCGCAGCGCCGGCTGCCACAATTCCATAGTCAAAGCGCCCTACATGCGCATTGATGAGGCCAGTTTGCGCTACAGCTTCCTTAACTTGGCCTGTCCGCTGGCGCCAGACTGCCAGTTTGGCCTACGCGCCAAAGCCTGTCCGAAGCGCCAGGCGCTGGTTATTGTCCAGCTGTGCCTGGCGCACTCCGGACACGATTCCCCGGCCCTGTCGGCTGTCGGCCTGCGCGCTCTTGGCTCCATGGCGCTTCGGGAGGCCAGTCTGTGCGGCGACTTGCCAGCGGCGCGCCGCCTTCTGACTAGCGGCTATTCGGCCGACTCCGCCTGCCCCGCCACGGGCCTGGCGCCGTTGCACTGGGCCGCTATCGGCTGTCAGCCGGGCGCTATCCAGCTACTGTTGAAGGCCGGCGCCGATCCCGGCCAGACTGATTCGGCGGGACTGACGCCGAGAGATCGAGCTCGGGACCAAGCTACAATAGAGGCGCTGATGGTGGAACGACAGCCGTGCCTTAGTAGCAGCAGCGGGAGCTCCACGCCGACTGTGAGAAGAGCGGAGACACCGACCGCTGCTACGGCTTCCATCCAGGCTTCGTTCGCGGTGGAATCAGGCTCCGCTGGGGCTGACGTCACCGCTCCAGCGGCTCATGAGCAGCCGGATGCTGAGCTGCTGATGATGCTGAATCGCTGTCTACAATGGCCTGTCTGACTGTGCCTGATTCATCGTTGGCTTTGCCAACCACTCCGCAGGCGGATACCAGTCAGTTGACAGATGGGCGACCAAACAGCGCCAGGTGAGATTTTGGTCTCAATTCCCACCCTAGTATGTAAGACCTATATATTATGTATAACAAAACCTACTTTTTTAATCGGGTAGTTTGGCCTTAAATCTTTATTTTTGTATCATTTATAAGTATTGTCTATCCACAGATAGCTAAAACCTATCCGATGAGAGGTTGTGTCACAATATGCATCTATTTTGGCTCCTTTTTATTGAGACAGCCGGTATATTGCGCTAAAAAACAGTTACAACAATTATTGATTTTTTTCTTTTTCGCTTCCTCGCTCAAAATAACTGCTATTTTCTTTCCTTACTACTGAATAGAATCTTGAACCTAAGAGCCTTAAATTATTTACAAATAGTATCCCGTGCTCATAAAGGTCTTATGTTTTATTGGGCCCAGGATTGCAACAAGTTCATAAGCTGTGCTTTGTGGGACTTCGTCTATAATATTATATATTACTATTATTATTGTATGCAACTCACCATGGCAGTGGTCAATGACACCAATGGTTCCCCATAGCCACGACGAGGTAAAGCGGAAAGGAAGTGAAAGAAAACAAAAGGAGAGAATGGAAGGCGAACAAGACAAAGGAAAAAAGCCAAATGCTTCCATAATTTACAGTGTGCGGGGATGAAGCACTGCTTCTGTGGCTCTGCTCTAGAGAAAGGAAGCCTAAAGGAGAAGCTGGGCTGTTTGCTGCTAGAACGGAGACCATTAGGTGTGATTGTGGAGAGAGGAGCTGCTAGAGTTCACTGGAGCCTTTATTCTATAAGCATGATTTAATAAAATCTAATCCGTAACAACAGGCGTTCCAGCTCGAATTGTGGCGGCGAAATCAGGCAGCAGCGTCTGCGGCAGCCGCATTGCTCAGCCGGCAGCGGCAGCAGGCGCCGGCGCTGCCTGACGCCGTTCGAAATCGACCCCGAACGGCATTTGCGCTGTCCGGCCGCTGTCGCCGGCCATCCGACCGCGCTCCTTGCCGCTTGGCGGGCCGAGGCGCCTCGTTTATTGGCTGAACGAGTCGCCGCGGGTGCCAGCGGTGCTGCCGGGGCGAACAAGGCCAGCCTGATCTGCTGTTGGCAGTGCGCCGGCGCTCTGCTAACTGGCCTGGAGGCCGCCACCGGGGCCAACCTGCTAGTGACTAACTCTGTGTCGATTGAGAGCTACTTATCCAGGCATCCGGGCTCTGGTAATTGCTGGTTGTCTGTTGATGGTATTGAATTCAATAGCCAGTTACTATCAGTATCTGTTTTAGCTCGTTATGGTCTAACTCAGGGGTCGGCAAACCCCGGGTTTGTCTCTTCTCGGCTCTCTTCTGTCTCCTCTTCTCTCTTCTCTCTTCTCCTCTTCTCTCTTCTCCTCTTCTCTCTCTCTCTTCTCTCTCTCTCTCTCTCTCTCTCTTCTCTCTCTCTTCCTCTTCTCTCTCTTCTCTCTTCTCTCTTCTCCTCTTCTCTCTTCTCCTCTTCTCTCTTCTCCTCTTCTCTCTTCTCTCTTCCCTCTTCTCCTCTTCTCTTCTCTCTTCTCCTCTTCTCTCTTCTCTCTTCTCCTCTTCTCTCTTCTCCTCTTCTCTCTTCTCTCTTCTCCTCTTCTCTCTTCTCTCTTCTCTCTTCTCTCTTCTCTCTTCTCTCTTCTCCTCTTCTCTCTTCTCCTCTTCTCTCTTCTCTCTTCTCCTCTTCTCTCTTCTCTCTTCTCTCTTCTCTCTTCTCTCTTCTCTCTTCCTCTTCTCTCTTCTCTCTTCTCTCTTCTCTCTTCTCTCTTCTCTCTTCTCTCTTCTCTCTTCTCCTCTTCTCTCTTCTCTCTCCTCTTCTCTCTTCTCTCTTCTCTCTTCTCTCTCTCTCTCTTCTCTCTTCTCTCTTCTCTCTTCTCCTCTTCTCTCTCTCTTCTCCTCTTCTCTCTTCTCCTCTTCTCTCTTCTCTCTTCTCCTCTTCTCTCTTCTCCTCTCCTCTTCTCTCTTCTCTCTTCTCTCTTCTCCTCTTCTCTCTTCTCTCTTCTCCTCTTCTCTCTTCTCCTCTTCTCTCTTCTCTCTTCTCTCTTCTCTCTTCTCCTCTTCTCTCTTCTCTTCTCTCTTCTCCTCTTCTCTCTTCTCTCTTCTCTCTTCTCTCTTCTCTCTTCTCCTCTTCTTTCTTCTCCTCTTCTCTCTTCTCTCTTCTCCTTTCTCTCTTCTCTCTTCTCTTCTCTCTCTTCTCTCTTCTCTCTTCTCTCTTCTCCTCTTCTCTCTTCTCTCTTCTCTCTTCTCTCTTTCTCTCCTCTTCTCTCTTCTCTCTTCTCTCTTCTCTCTTCTCTCTTCTCTCTTCTCTCTTCTCTCTTTCTCTTCTTCTTTCTCTTCTCTCTTCTCTCTTCTCTCTTCTCTCTTCTCTCTTCTCCTCTTCTCTCTTCTCTCTTCTCTCTTCTCTCTTCTCCTCTTCTCTCTTCTCTCTTCTCTCTTCTCTCTTCTCTCTTCTCTTCTCTCTCTCTCTTCTCTCTTCTCTCTTCTCTCTTCTCTCTTCTCCTCTTCTCTCTTCTCTCTTCTTTCTTCTCCTCTTCTCTCTTCTCTCTTCTCTGTTCTCTCTTCTCTCTCTCTCTTCTCTTCTCTCTTCTCTCTTCTCTCTTCTCTCTTCTCCTCTTCTCTCTTCTCCTCTTCTCTCTTCTCTCTTCTCTCTCCTCTTCTCTCTTCTCCTCTTCTCTCTTCTCTCTTCTCCTCTTCTCTCTTCTCTCTTCTCCTCTTCTCTCTTCTCCTCTTCTCTCTTCTTCTCTTCTCTCTTCTCTCTTCTCCTCTTCTCTCTTCTCTCTTCTCCTCTTCTCTCTTCTCCTCTTCTCTCTTCTCTCTTCTCTCTTCTCTCTTCTCCTCTTCTCTCTTCTCCTCTTCTCTCTTCTCTCTTCTCTCTCCTCTTCTCTCTTCTCCTCTTCTCTCTTCTCTCTTCTCCTCTTCTCTCTTCTCCTCTTCTCTCTTCTCCTCTTCTCTCTTCTCCTCTTCTCCTCTTCTCTCTTCTCCTCTTCTCTCTTCTCTCTTCTCTCTTCTCTCTTCTCCTCTTCTCTCTTCTCTTCTCTCTTCTCCTCTTCTCTCTTCTCTCTTCTCTCTTCTCTCTTCTCCTCTTCTCTCTTCTTTCTTCTCTTCTCTCTTCTCTCTTCTCCTCTTCTCTCTTCTCTCTTCTCCGCTTCTCCTCTTCTCTCTTCTCTCTTCTCTCTTCTCCTCTTCTCTCTTCTCCTCTTCTCTCTTCTCTCTTCTCTCTCCTCTTCTCTCTTCTCCTCTTCTCTCTTCTCTCTTCTCTCTTCTCCTCTTCTCCTCTTCTCTCTTCTCTCTTCTCCTCTTCTCTCTTCTCTCTTCTCCTCTTCTCTCTTCTCCTCTTCTCTCTTCTCTCTCTCTCTCTCCTCTTCTCTCTTTTCCTCTTCTCCTCTTCTCTCTTCTCCTCTTCTCTCTTTTCCTCTTCTCTCTTTTCCTCTTCTCTCTTTTCCTCTTCTCTCTTCTCTCTTCTCCTCTTCTCTCTTCTCTCTTCTCCTCTTCTCTCTTCTCTCTTCTCCTCTTCTCCTCTTCTCTCTTCTCCTCTTCTCCTCTTCTCTCTTCTCTCTTCTCCTCTTCTCTCTTCTCTCTTCTCCTCTTCTCTCTTCTCCTCTTCTCTCTTTTCCTCTTCTCTCTTTTCCTCTTCTCTCTTCTCTCTTTTCCTCTTCTCTCTTCTCTCTTCTCTTCTCTCTTCTCCTCTTCTCTCTTCTCTCTTTTCCTCTTCTCTCTTTTCCTCTTCTCTCTTCTCTCTTCTCCTCTTCTCTCTTCTCTCTTCTCTTCTTTCTTCTCTTCTCTCTTCTCTTCTCTCTCCTCCCCTTCTCTCTTCTCCTCTTCTCATCTCTCGCTGTACACCCTGTGTGAGCGTGTATGAGTGCCGTGCCTGCGTACAGTATTAGAGGGCTTGTATTGTGCTCAGGAGTCAGCGGAATGGGCAGAATTGCCTCAGCGATCTCGTCGAAGGCGTTAGGCCAGGGTGTCCGCAGCCTTGCCATTGTTGTGAGGCCTCCCATCTTCTAGCTTTCTTATTGTAGCAAGTCCGCTATCTTCCCAGTGTGACCCATTGTTTTGACATCGCTATCCCCCAAATTCCCCATTTTCATCGGTTAAAATAATTTTTTTACTGTCTTTCAAAATTTCACAGGTAGATTGGCCGATCTAATTCATCTAAAATATGCCCAGGTGTTTGTGCTGTGCGATCATTCGCCTAGGCTGGGCCATCGCAGGCCTACTAGGCTGCCCAGGGCCAGGCTGAACTGTCCATTTCAGCTGGTGCTACGCCTTGCCGCTGCTCAGCGGGCTCTGTACGTGGCGGCTCACAGCAGTTTGGAGCACAACCATCCTGTGGGCAGGTGAGATTTTTGGCCGCTATCTGCCAGTGTCCATTGTAGTGAGGCCGCTATCTGCCAGTGTCCATTGTAGTGAGGCCGCTATCTGCCAGTGTCCATTGTAGTGAGGCCGCTATCTGCCAGTGTCCATTGTAGTGAGGCCGCTATCTGCCAGGGTCCATTGTAGTGAGGCCGCTATCTGCCAGTGTCCATTGTAGTGAGGCCGCTATCTGCCAGTGTCCATTGTAGTGAGGCCGCTATCTGCCAGTGTCCGTTGTAGTGAGGCCGCTATCTGCCAGTGTCCGTTGTAGTGAGGCCGCTATCTGCCAGTGTCCATTGTAGTGAGGCCGCTATCTGCCAGTGTCCGTTGTAGTGAGGCCGCTATCTGCCAGTGTCCATTGTAGTGAGGCCGCTATCTGCCAGGCGTCCATTGTAGTGAGGCCGCTATCTGCCAGTGTCCATTGTAGTGAGGCCGCTATCTGCCAGTGTCCATTGTAGTGAGGCCGCTATCTGCCAGTGTCCATTGTAGTGAGGCCGCTATCTGCCAGTGTCCGTTGTAGTGAGGCCGCTATCTGCCAGTGTCCATTGTAGTGAGGCCGCTATCTGCCAGGGTCCATTGTAGTGAGGCCGCTATCTGCCAGTGTCCGTTGTAGTGAGGCCGCTATCTGCCAGTGTCCATTGTAGTGAGGCCGCTATCTGCCAGTGTCCATTGTAGTGAGGCCGCTATCTGCCAGTGTCCGTTGTAGTGAGGCCGCTATCTGCCAGTGTCCATTGTAGTGAGGCCGCTATCTGCCAGTGTCCATTGTAGTGAGGCCGCTATCTGCCAGTGTCCATTGTAGTGAGGCCGCTATCTGCCAGTGTCCGTTGTAGTGAGGCTGCTATCTGCCAGTGTCCATTGTAGTGAGGCCGCTATCTGCCAGTGTCCATTGTAGTGAGGCCGCTATCTGCCAGTGTCCATTGTAGTGAGGCCGCTATCTGCCAGTGTCCATTGTAGTGAGGCCGCTATCTGCCAGTGTCCATTGTAGTGAGGCCGCTATCTGCCAGTGTCCATTGTAGTGAGGCCGCTATCTGCCAGTGTCCGTTGTAGTGAGGCCGCTATCTGCCAGTGTCCATTGTAGTGAGGCCGCTATCTGCCAGTGTCCATTGTAGTGAGGCCGCTATCTGCCAGTGTCCGTTGTAGTGAGGCCGCTATCTGCCAGTGTCCATTGTAGTGAGGCCGCTATCTGCCAGTGTCCATTGTAGTGAGGCCGCTATCTGCCAGTGTCCATTGTAGTGAGGCCGCTATCTGCCAGTGTCCGTTGTAGTGAGGCCGCTATCTGCCAGTGTCCATTGTAGTGAGGCCGCTATCTGCCAGTGTCCGTTGTAGTGAGGCTGCTATCTGCCAGTGTCCATAATTGAGAGGCCGCTTTCTCCCATGATCCCTAATTGTGAGGCCGCTATCTGCCATGATCCCCAATTGTGAGGCCGCTATCTGCCATGATCCCCAATTGTGAGGCCGCTATCTGCCATGATCCCCAATTGTGAGGCCGCTATCTGCCATGATCCCCAATTGTGAGGCCGCTATCTGCCATGATCCCTAATTGTGAGGCCGCTATCTGCCATGATCCCCAATTGTGAGGCCGCTATCTGCCATGATCCCTAATTGTGAGGCCGCTATCTGCCATGATCCCTAATTGTGAGGCCGCTATCTGCCATGATCCCTAATTGTGAGGCCGCTATCTGCCATGATCCCTAATTGTGAGGCCGCTATCTGCCATGATCCCTAATTGTGAGGCCGCTATCTGCCATGATCCCTAATTGTGAGGCCGCTATCTGCCATGATCCCTAATTGTGAGGCCGCTATCTGCCATGATCCCTAATTGTGAGGCCGCTATCTGCCATGATCCCTAATTGTGAGGCCGCTTTCTCCCAGCGTCCCCAAGTATGAGGCTGCCCCAGGCACACATGTACACACGAGCCGCAAACCACAGCATCGCCGACCCTACTGAAACCGCCTGCCCGCAGGCCAGCCGACCGGCTCAGCCGCCGGGTTGGCTACAGCCGTCTCGGCACCCAACGCTTGCAGCCGTCGAGGTCGTCGCAGCCTCGGTCACCACCACCGGAGGATGTCGGCGTCGATTTCAACCTGGCCGACGGAGACTCCGCCGTCGACGACACCGAAGGCGTGGCCAACATTGGCGTCTGCTTTGACTTGGCCGCCGCCGATGACCAACGGCGTAGAATGAAGACAGCCTACCCCATTGTGCCGTTCGCGCCGCCAGAGATGCGTATAGTAAAGTTTATGGCTATGGGATTTCGTCAGGATGGGCGCCAAGATGAAGCTACGCAGCAGGTGCTGCAGCAGCGTCCAAGGCCGCCGAGGAAACCGCAGCAGCAGCAGCAGCCGTCGCCGTGGCCGGCTGCTTCAGTCCGTTGGAGCGATCGAGCGGGTTTCCCGTGCCTAAAAGTTTATCGCGGCGGAGCGGCACAAAGCGGAGCCGCTGTCCCGGCTGTTGTGACTGCCGTTCCGGGCCGATGCGGTGCAGCTCAGCAGCAGCCGGGTGTCTCCCAGAGACCTGGTGCGCTCAGCCTGTTGGCAACTGCTCAGAAGCAGCCAGTTGATCCTCAGATTCAGAAGCTCTGGGACATCGGCGAGTCCGACTTAACGGCAGCTACAGATTCCGCGGCCACGGCGACAGTCCGTCTGAAGTGGCCGGATCCGACTTGTCCGCTTGGATTGTCCGCCTGTCTGACAGTTGAGCAAATATTAATCAACAAAATCATTTTTGGCGCCTCGCATTTCTGCTGCCGATTGGCCTGTATGTACAATATTAACTTAATTGCATGCAGTAGCAGCAGACTTCTACAGACTTCCTAGTCTTTCAGTGACACTGCCAGCCTGAGAACTGCTTTGCTGGTGCATAGTTTTGCTTTCAAAATGCTTTTCATAACTCCTGTTAATTTATTTCTCTACAGTTGCATTTTGGTGTATAGTTGCAGCATTAAAGTACAGAACTAATTTTCATTTGAATTTCTTTCGCTTGTCTTTTTCTTTTCAGTTTTTCTGCCAAGAAGAAATACATCCTTTTTTCTTGTATTGAGTACAAGATCCCCAGTTGCTGGGCCAGCCTCCCAGATCCTCAGTTGCCGGGCCAGCCTCCCAAATCCTCAGTTGCCAAGCCAGCCTCCAAATCCTCAGTTGCTGGGCCAGCCTCCCAGATCCTCAGTTGCCGGGCCAGCCTCCCAGATCCTCAGTTGCTGGGCCAGCCTCCCAGATCATCAGTTGCTGGGCCAGCCTCCCAGATCATCAGTTGCTGGGCCAGCCTCCCAGATCATCAGTTGCTGGGCCAGCCTCCCAGATCAGCTGGGCCATCTCCCAGATCAGCTGGGCCAGCCTCCCAGATCAGCTGGGCCAGCCTCCCGGATCCTCAGTTACTGGGCCAGCCTCCCAGATCCTCAGTTGCTGGGCCAGCCTCCCAGATCCTCAGTTGCTGGGCCAGCCTCCCAGATCCTCAGTTGCTGGGCCAGCCTCCCAGATCCTTAGTTAACTGGGCCAGCCTCCCAGATCCTCAGTTGCTAAGCCAGCCTCCCAGATCCTCAGTTGCTAAGCCAGCCTCCCAGATCCTCAGTTGCTAAGCCAGCCTCCCAGATCCTCAGTTGCTGGGCCAGCCTCCCAGATCCTCAGTTGCCGGGCCAGCCTCCCAGATCCTCAGTTGCTGGGCCAGCTCCCAGATCATCAGTTGCTGGGCCAGCCTCCCAGATCATCAGTTGCTGGGCCAGCCTCCCAGATCATCAGTTGCTGGGCCAGCCTCCCAGATCATCAGTTGCTGGGCCAGCCTCCCAGATCATCAGTTGCTGGGCCAGCCTCCCAGATCATCAGTTGCTGGGCCAGCCTCCCAGATCATCAGTTGCTGGGCCAGCCTCCCAGATCAGCTGGGCCAGCCTCCCAGATCAGCTGGGCCATCCCCAGATCAGCTGGGCCAGCCTCCCAGATCAGCTGGGCCAGCCTCCCAGATCAGCTTGGCCAGCCTCCCAGATCCTCAGTTGCTGGGCCAGCCTCCCAAATCCTCAGTTGCCGAGCCAGCCTCCCAAATCCTCAGTTGCTGGGCCAGCCTCCCAAATCCTCAGTTGCTGGGCAGCCTCCCAGATCCTCAGTTACTGGCCCGATTTTCAGACATTTAAATTAAACTATTTGTAAAAAAACGAACGGCAAAAAGGCTTTTATTTGTGTTGTATCAGCAACAAAACAAACATAAGTATATGCAAAACTAGCATTTGTAGCTGTGGCATTCAAGAATTTATTCAAACTAATATCAATCAAGATCCACCTTGACACCTTTCAATCATTTGTCATTTTACATTCGCAGCCAAGTCTGCTTGATTTGGCGGAAAAGTTCAATTTTGTGGGTTAAGCGAAAGTTAAATGGCTGAGCGTGAACGATAGGTAATGCTTAGTAAAATTCAGACGCGGCCGATATGTGCAGTTTTTTTCTTTACGCGTCAAATGAAAATGCATGGCAATTTGAATCAATTTGTCGTAGTTTTTGCCTGCGGCTTCTTATCTGTAAACTTGTAGCACGGAAGAACTGAAGGGCACTCTTGGCGGTCAGTCGTGATGGTGCTCCTTGCCGGATACTTCTGAAATTAATGGGATTGAAGAGTTTGTCCTTCAGTTGTACGATTCTTTACATTTCTATCATTGAGTCTGCTGGATTTATGTAGTTTTAGTCCAGGGTCTAGATAGGATCAGCGTCTGGTAGCATCTTTGTACTTTTGCCCAGGGTAGCACTTTTGTACTTTTACTCAAGGACAATAGCATTTTCGTACGCTCGTACTTTTACCCCAGGATCAGCTGGTAGCATTTCGTACTTTTACCCAGGATCAGCTGTAGCATTTTCGTACTTTTACCCCAGGATCAGCTGCTAGCATTTTCGTACTTTTACCCAGGATCAGCTGGTAGCATTTTGTACTTTTACCCCAGGATCAGCTGGTAGCATTTTCGTACTTTTACCCCAGGATCAGCTGCTAGCATTTTTGTACTTTTACCCCAGGATCAGCAGTATTTTTCAGGACAGGAATTTTCAGGGTTCACCCAGTCTCAGGTTGTTAATTATGGGAGGTAGCGCATGTGTCGCCGCAGATGTGTGCAGTCAGTTAAACGCTATTAGAACAAAACCAAATTCAATCTAGTTATTTAAACCACAAATTTGCTATAGTCTACAATTATTTCAAATTGTTTACGCTCGTATTAGTACACAAATTCCAAACTCGCCTATTATAGTAAGCCACTGCAAGTTCTACGAGCGTGGTTGCCTCACCTTGTGGCCTATTTATTAATTGGTGACACCTGTGAAAAATAATTTTTACAGGTAAAATAATAACTTACATATTGCTGCACAGTTGTTCTGGTTTATTATATGCTTTATTTGCCCCGTGCTCCCCGAGTTCAATTTTTCCTGAATATCATGCGACATCACGAGCGGGTCGAATAATTGGAGAAGTGGG
>NIVC01000244.1:0-77222 GCA_002269645.1 Macrostomum lignano
CTAGAAAATAGCCAAACATGATTCTTTATATTGCCATCCTACTTACTAGGCCTAGGCTACTTACCTACTATAGAATATTAATGTATAGAGGGGCTACCTAACCTATGTTTTTAGATAGAGAAAATAGTTTTTATTAGCGTCTTATCCTACTGTATTTGTATTTATTTGTGTCTATATGTATTTATAGTGTATTATATTTATTATAATACAAATACAATAGGATAAGACCTAATAAAAACTTTTTTATAAGAAAAGGTTTTTATATTGTAAACAAGTTTTGACAACAAAAAATCTATTTTTTTAACACTACAAGTATACTTATATATACTATCCATATTATTTTATAGTCATTTTGTATAAATTTAAACGCCATAGTCAGGAAGAAAGACATGTATGCTTTTTTCTAGAGTATATTCAAGAATTTTAGCATATATGTTTATACAAAAAGTTATTTTGGGCTTTTTGTATATGTATTTAATATTTTGATATATGATGTACCAAAAATACATTATCATTTTATCTATAATCTAGTCACAATTAGTTGTCTAGATGCATATATATTATATAATCTTAACATTTGATAACTATTTAACACTAAACTAACTTCCATGTTTTTACAAAGTAAGGATTTAAAAAATTAACAAAAAATGCACCAATTTTACTTTTGTTCTTTATTGTTTATATAAAACATTATACAAAAATAACTATTATTTTTATTTTTAACTTTGTCTAATTGACAATTTAGAGCTTTGTGTAAGGTAATGTCTGTGTGTATCAGTGTAAACCAAAAAAAAAGATTTTTTTCTACTTTCTACTTTTTCTACATATAGTGTTCTAAACTATAGATTAATTAATCTATTCCAAATGCATATATTAGCCAAATTGACCACACTAATCTATGTGGTATTGTACATAATGTATATAAGTCACACTTAAATCCATTATATATGCTAAAAATTATAGTTTATAAGCCATCTTAGAGATTCTAGTCTAAAAATTAAAATCTCACTGAGACGCAGAACAATAGAAGTATTGGATGACTGCATGTGTTGAGTGTCAGACTAGAAAAAGTTGAGCTAGACATATTTGGCAACTGTCTCATATTCCCTGCCTCTGTAACACCAAGAATACGGGAATCGCTCAGCGGCCCAAGACGGCAGGCAGGTCTTCCTTCACATCCAGCACAAATGGCCGACATATTTGTTGGCTGCGAGTTTCCAACCTATCGCGAACTGCAGGCAGCGGCGGATTGCCTGTCTGACCCACTGGCAGCCGCCTAGTGAAGAGCACAGGCACCCGCAGCGCCGGCTGCCCACAATTCCATAGTCAAAGCGCCCTACATGCGCATTGATGAGGCCAGTTTGCGCTACAGCTTCCTTAACTTGGCCTGTCGCTGGCGCCAGACTGCCAGTTTGGCCTACGCGCCAAAGCCTGTCCGAAGCGCCAGGCGCTGGTTATTGTCCAGCTGTGCCTGGCGCACTCCGGACACGATTCCCCGGCCCTGTCGGCTGTCGGCCTGCGCGCTCTTGGCTCCATGGCGCTTCGGGAGGCCAGTCTGTGCGGCGACTTGCCAGCGGCGCGCCGCCTTCTGACTAGCGGCTATTCGGCCGACTCCGCCTGCCCCGCCACGGGCCTGGCGCCGTGCACTGGCGCGCTATCGGCTGTCAGCGGGCGCTATCCAGCCTACTGTTGAAGGCCGGCGCCGATCCCGGCCAGACTGATTCGGCGGACTGACGCCGAGAGATCGAGCTCGGGACCAAGCTACAATAGAGGCGCTGATGGTGGAACGACAGCCGTGCCTTAGTAGCAGCAGCGGGAGCTCCACGCCGACTGTGAGAAGAGCGGAGACACCGACCGCTGCTACGGCTTCCATCCAGGCTTCGTTCGCGGTGGAATCAGGCTCCGCTGGGGCTGACGTCACCGCTCCAGCGGCTCATGAGCAGCCGGATGCTGAGACTGCTGATGATGCTGAATCGCTGTCTACAATGGCCTGTCTGACTGTGCCTGATTCATCGTTGGCTTTGCCAACCACTCCGCAGGCGGATACCAGTCAGTTGACAGATGTGCGACCAAACAGCGCCAGGTGAGATTTTGGTCTCAATTCCCACCCTAGTATGTAAGACCTATATATTATGTATAACAAAACCTACTTTTTTAATCGGGGTAGTTTGGCCTTAAATCTTATTTTTGTATCATTTATAAGTATTGTCTATCCACAGATAGCTAAAACCTATCCGATGAGAGGTTGTGTCACAATATGCATCTATTTTGGCTCCTTTTTATTGAGACAGCCGGTATATTGCGCTAAAAAACAGTTACAACAATTATTGATTTTTTTCTTTTCGCTTCCTCGCTCAAAATAACTGCTATTTTCTTTCCTTACTACTACTTGAATAGAATCTTGAACCTAAGAGCCTTAAATTATTTAAAAATAGTATCCGTGCTCATAAAGGTCTATGTTTTATTGGGCCCAGGATTGCAACAAGTTCATAAGCTGTGCTTTGTGGGACTTCGTCTATAATATTATATATTACTATTATTATTGTATGCCAACTCACCATGGCAGTGGTCAATGACACCAATGCGTTCCCCATAGCCACGACGAGGTAAAGCCGGAAAGGAAGTGAAAGAAAACAAAAGGAGAGAATGGAAGGCGAACAAGACAAAGGAAAAAAGCCAAATGCTTCCATAATTTACAGTGTGCGGGGATGAAGCACTGCTTCTGTGGCTCTGCTCTAGAGAAAGGAAGCCTAAAGGAGAAGCTGGGCTGTTTGCTGCTAGAACGGAGACCATTAGTGTGATTGTGGACAGAGAGGAGCTGCTAGAGTTCACTGGAGCCTTTATTCTATAAGCATGATTTAATAAAATCTAATCCGTAACAACAGGCGTTCCAGCTCGAATTGTGGCGGCGAAATCAGGCAGCAGCGTCTGCGGCAGCCGCATTGCTCAGCCGGCAGCGGCAGCAGGCGCCGGCGCTGCCTGACGCCGTTCGAAATCGACCCCGAACGGCATTTGCGCTGTCCGGCCGCTGTCGCCGGCCATCCGACCGCGCTCCTTGCCGCTTGGCGGGCCGAGGCGCCTCGTTTATTGGCTGAACGAGTCGCCGCGGGTGCCAGCGGTGCTGCCGGGGCGAACAAGGCCAGCCTGATCTGCTGTTGGCAGTGCGCCGGCGCTCTGCTAACTGGCCTGGAGGCCGCCACCGGGGCCAACCTGCTAGTGACTAACTCTGTGTCGATTGAGAGCTACTTATCCAGGCATCCGGGCTCTGGTAATTGCTGGTTGTCTGTTGATGGTATTGAATTCAATAGCCAGTTACTATCAGTATCTGTTTTAGCTCGTTATGCGTCTAAACTCAGGGGTCGGCAAACCCCGGGTTTGTCTCTTCTCGGCTCTCTTCTGTCTCCTCTTCTCTCTTCTCTCTTCTCCTCTTCTCCTTCTCTCTTCTCCTCTTCTCTCTTCTCTCTTCTCCTCTCTTCTTCTCCTTCTCTCTTCTCCTCTTCTCTCTTCTCTCTTCCCTCTTCTCCTCTTCTCTTCTCTCTTCTCCTCTTCTCTCTTCTCTCTTCTCCTCTTCTCTCTTCTCCTCTTCTCTCTTCTCTCTTCCCTCTTCTCCTCTTCTCTTCTCTCTTCTCCTCTTCTCTCTTCTCTCTTCTCCTCTTCTCTCTTCTCCTCTTCTCTCTTCTCTCTTCTCCTCTTCTCTCTTCTCCTCTTCTCTCTTCTCTCTTCTCCTCTTCTCTCTTCTCCTCTTCTCTCTTCTCTCTTCTCTCTTCTCCTCTTCTCTCTTCTCCTCTTCTCTCTTCTCCTCTTCTCTCTTCTCTCTTCCCTCTTCTCCTCTTCTCTTCTCTCTTTCTCTTCTCTTCTTCTCTCTCTTCTCTCTTCTCTCTTCTCCTCTTCTCTCTTCTCTCTTCTCCTTTCTCTCTTCTCCTCTTCTCTCTTCTCTCTTCTCCTCTTCTCTCTTCTCCTCTTCTCTCTTCTCTCTTCTCTCTTCTCCTCTTCTCTTTCTCCTCTTCTCCTCTTCTCTCTTCTCCTCTTCTCTCTTCTCTCTTCTCTCTCTCTTCTCCTCTTCTCTCTTCTCTTCTCTCTTCTCCTCTTCTCTCTTCTCTCTTCTCTCTTCTCTCTTCTCTCTTCTCCTCTTCTTTCTTCTCCTCTTCTCTCTTCTCTCTTCTCCTGTTCTCTCTTCTCTCTTCTCCTCTTCTCTCTTCTCTCTTCTCTCTTCTCTCTTCTCCTCTTCTCTCTTCTCCTCTTCTCTCTTCTCTCTTCTCTCTCCTCTTCTCTCTTCTCCTCTTCTCTCTTCTCTCTTCTCCTCTTCTCTCTTCTCTCTTCTCTCTTCTCCTCTTCTCTCTTCTTCTCTTCTCTCTTCTCTCTTCTCCTCTTTCTTTCTCTTCTCCTCTTCTCTCTTCTCCTCTTCTCTCTTCTCTCTTCTCCTCTTCTCTCTTCTCCTCTTCTCTCTTCTCTCTTCTCTCTTCTCCTCTTCTCTCTTCTCTTCTCTCTTCTCCTCTTCTCTCTTCTCTCTTCTCTCTTCTCTCTTCTCCTCTTCTCTCTTCTCTCTTCTTTCTTCTCCTCTTCTCTCTTCTCTCTTCTCCTGTTCTCTCTTCTCTCTTCTCCTCTTCTCTCTTCTCTCTTCTCTCTTCTCTCTTCTCCTCTTCTCTCTTCTCCTCTTCTCTCTTCTCTCTTCTCTCTCCTCTTCTCTCTTCTCCTCTCTCTCTTCTCTCTTCTCTCTTCTCTCTTCTCTCTTCTCCTCTTCTCTCTTCTCTCTTCTCTCTTTTCTCTTCTCTCTTCTCTCTTCTCCTCTTCTCTCTTCTCTCTTCTCCTCTTCTCTCTTCTCCTCTTCTCTCTTCTCTCTTCTCTCTTCTCTCTTCTCCTCTTCTCTCTTCTCCTCTTCTCTCTTCTCTCTTCTCTCTCCTCTTCTCTCTTCTCCTCTTCTCTCTTCTCTCTTCTCCTCTTCTCTCTTCTCCTCTTCTCTCTTCTCCTCTTCTCTCTTCTCCTCTTCTCCTCTTCTCTCTTCTCCTCTTCTCTCTTCTCTCTTCTCTCTTCTCTCTTCTCTCTTCTCTCTTCTCTTCTCTCTTCTCCTCTTCTCTCTTCTCTCTTCTCTCTTCTCTCTTCTCCTCTTCTCTCTTCTTTCTTCTCCTCTTCTCTCTTCTCTCTTCTCCTCTTCTCTCTTCTCTCTTCTCCGCTTCTCCTCTTCTCTCTTCTCTCTTCTCTCTTCTCCTCTTCTCTCTTCTCCTCTTCTCTCTTCTCTCTTCTCTCTCCTCTTCTCTCTTCTCCTCTTCTCTCTTCTCTCTTCTCTCTTCTCCTCTTCTCCTCTTCTCTCTTCTCTCTTCTCCTCTTCTCTCTTCTCTCTTCTCCTCTTCTCTCTTCTCCTCTTCTCTCTTCTCCTCTTCTCTCTTCTCCTCTTCTCTCTTTTCCTCTTCTCCTCTTCTCTCTTCTCCTCTTCTCTCTTTTCCTCTTCTCTCTTTTCCTCTTCTCTCTTTTCCTCTTCTCTCTTCTCTCTTCTCCTCTTCTCTCTTCTCTCTTCTCCTCTTCTCTCTTCTCTCTTCTCCTCTTCTCCTCTTCTCTCTTCTCCTCTTCTCCTCTTCTCTCTTCTCTCTTCTCCTCTTCTCTCTTCTCTCTTCTCCTCTTCTCTCTTCTCCTCTTCTCTCTTTTCCTCTTCTCTCTTTTCCTCTTCTCTCTTCTCTCTTTTCCTCTTCTCTCTTCTCTTCTCTCTTCTCTCTTCTCCTCTTCTCTCTTCTCTCTTTTCCTCTTCTCTCTTTTCCTCTTCTCTCTTCTCTCTTCTCCTCTTCTCTCTTCTCTCTTCTCTTCTTTCTTCTCTTCTCTCTTCTCTTCTCTCTCCTCCCCTTCTCTCTTCTCCTCTTCTCATCTCTCGCTGTACACCCTGTGTGAGCGTGTATGAGTGCCGTGCCTGCGTACAGTATTAGAGGGCTTGTATTGTGCTCAGGAGTCAGCGGAATGGGCAGAATTGCCTCAGCGATCTCGTCGAAGGCGTTAGGCCAGGGTGTCCGCAGCCTTGCCATTGTTGTGAGGCCTCCCATCTTCTAGCTTTCTTATTGTAGCAAGTCCGCTATCTTCCCAGTGTGACCCATTGTTTTGACATCGCTATCCCCCCAAATTCCCCATTTTCATCGGTTAAAATAATTTTTTTACTGTCTTTCAAAATTTCACAGGTAGATTGGCCGATCTAATTCATCTAAAATATGCCCAGGTGTTTGTGCTGTGCGATCATTCGCCTAGGCTGGGCCATCGCAGGCCTACTAGGCTGCCCAGGGCCAGGCTGAACTGTCCATTTCAGCTGGTGCTACGCCTTGCCGCTGCTCAGCGGGCTCTGTACGTGGCGGCTCACAGCAGTTTGGAGCACAACCATCCTGTGGGCAGGTGAGATTTTTGGCCGCTATCTGCCAGTGTCCATTGTAGTGAGGCCGCTATCTGCCAGTGTCCATTGTAGTGAGGCCGCTATCTGCCAGTGTCCATTGTAGTGAGGCCGCTATCTGCCAGTGTCCATTGTAGTGAGGCCGCTATCTGCCAGGGTCCATTGTAGTGAGGCCGCTATCTGCCAGTGTCCATTGTAGTGAGGCCGCTATCTGCCAGTGTCCATTGTAGTGAGGCCGCTATCTGCCAGTGTCCGTTGTAGTGAGGCCGCTATCTGCCAGTGTCCGTTGTAGTGAGGCCGCTATCTGCCAGTGTCCATTGTAGTGAGGCCGCTATCTGCCAGTGTCCGTTGTAGTGAGGCCGCTATCTGCCAGTGTCCATTGTAGTGAGGCCGCTATCTGCCAGGGTCCATTGTAGTGAGGCCGCTATCTGCCAGTGTCCATTGTAGTGAGGCCGCTATCTGCCAGTGTCCATTGTAGTGAGGCCGCTATCTGCCAGTGTCCATTGTAGTGAGGCCGCTATCTGCCAGTGTCCGTTGTAGTGAGGCCGCTATCTGCCAGTGTCCATTGTAGTGAGGCCGCTATCTGCCAGGGTCCATTGTAGTGAGGCCGCTATCTGCCAGTGTCCGTTGTAGTGAGGCCGCTATCTGCCAGTGTCCATTGTAGTGAGGCCGCTATCTGCCAGTGTCCATTGTAGTGAGGCCGCTATCTGCCAGTGTCCGTTGTAGTGAGGCCGCTATCTGCCAGTGTCCATTGTAGTGAGGCCGCTATCTGCCAGTGTCCATTGTAGTGAGGCCGCTATCTGCCAGTGTCCATTGTAGTGAGGCCGCTATCTGCCAGTGTCCGTTGTAGTGAGGCTGCTATCTGCCAGTGTCCATTGTAGTGAGGCCGCTATCTGCCAGTGTCCATTGTAGTGAGGCCGCTATCTGCCAGTGTCCATTGTAGTGAGGCCGCTATCTGCCAGTGTCCATTGTAGTGAGGCCGCTATCTGCCAGTGTCCATTGTAGTGAGGCCGCTATCTGCCAGTGTCCATTGTAGTGAGGCCGCTATCTGCCAGTGTCCGTTGTAGTGAGGCCGCTATCTGCCAGTGTCCATTGTAGTGAGGCCGCTATCTGCCAGTGTCCATTGTAGTGAGGCCGCTATCTGCCAGTGTCCGTTGTAGTGAGGCCGCTATCTGCCAGTGTCCATTGTAGTGAGGCCGCTATCTGCCAGTGTCCATTGTAGTGAGGCCGCTATCTGCCAGTGTCCATTGTAGTGAGGCCGCTATCTGCCAGTGTCCGTTGTAGTGAGGCCGCTATCTGCCAGTGTCCATTGTAGTGAGGCCGCTATCTGCCAGTGTCCGTTGTAGTGAGGCTGCTATCTGCCAGTGTCCATAATTGAGAGGCCGCTTTCTCCCATGATCCCTAATTGTGAGGCCGCTATCTGCCATGATCCCCAATTGTGAGGCCGCTATCTGCCATGATCCCCAATTGTGAGGCCGCTATCTGCCATGATCCCCAATTGTGAGGCCGCTATCTGCCATGATCCCCAATTGTGAGGCCGCTATCTGCCATGATCCCTAATTGTGAGGCCGCTATCTGCCATGATCCCCAATTGTGAGGCCGCTATCTGCCATGATCCCTAATTGTGAGGCCGCTATCTGCCATGATCCCTAATTGTGAGGCCGCTATCTGCCATGATCCCTAATTGTGAGGCCGCTATCTGCCATGATCCCTAATTGTGAGGCCGCTATCTGCCATGATCCCTAATTGTGAGGCCGCTATCTGCCATGATCCCTAATTGTGAGGCCGCTATCTGCCATGATCCCTAATTGTGAGGCCGCTATCTGCCATGATCCCTAATTGTGAGGCCGCTATCTGCCATGATCCCTAATTGTGAGGCCGCTTTCTCCCAGCGTCCCCAAGTATGAGGCTGCCCCAGGCACACATGTACACACGAGCCGCAAACCACAGCATCGCCGACCCTACTGAAACCGCCTGCCCGCAGGCCAGCCGACCGGCTCAGCCGCCGGGTTGGCTACAGCCGTCTCGGCACCCAACGCTTGCAGCCGTCGAGGTCGTCGCAGCCTCGGTCACCACCACCGGAGGATGTCGGCGTCGATTTCAACCTGGCCGACGGAGACTCCGCCGTCGACGACACCGAAGGCGTGGCCAACATTGGCGTCTGCTTTGACTTGGCCGCCGCCGATGACCAACGGCGTAGAATGAAGACAGCCTACCCCATTGTGCCGTTCGCGCCGCCAGAGATGCGTATAGTAAAGTTTATGGCTATGGGATTTCGTCAGGATGGGCGCCAAGATGAAGCTACGCAGCAGGTGCTGCAGCAGCGTCCAAGGCCGCCGAGGAAACCGCAGCAGCAGCAGCAGCCGTCGCCGTGGCCGGCTGCTTCAGTCCGTTGGAGCGATCGAGCGGCCGGGTTTCCCGTGCTAAAAGTTTATCGCGGCGGAGCGGCACAAAGCGGAGCCGCTGTCCCGGCTGTTGTGACTGCCGTTCCGGGCCGATGCGGTGCAGCTCAGCAGCAGCCGGGTGTCTCCCAGAGACCTGGTGCGCTCAGCCTGTTGGCAACTGCTCAGAAGCAGCCAGTTGATCCTCAGATTCAGAAGCTCTGGGACATCGGCGAGTCCGACTTAACGGCAGCTACAGATTCCGCGGCCACGGCCGACAGTCCGTCTGAAGTGGCCGGATCCGACTTGTCCGCTTGGATTGTCCGCCTGTCTGACAGTTGAGCAAATATTAATCAACAAAATCATTTTTGGCGCCTCGCATTTCTGCTGCCGATTGGCCTGTATGTACAATATTAACTTAATTGCATGCAGTAGCAGCAGACTTCTACAGACTTCCTAGTCTTTCAGTGACACTGCCAGCCTGAGAACTGCTTTGCTGGTGCATAGTTTTGCTTTCAAAATGCTTTTCATAACTCCTGTTAATTTATTTCTCTACAGTTGCATTTTGGTGTATAGTTGCAGCATTAAAGTACAGAACTAATTTTCATTTGAATTTCTTTCGCTTGTCTTTTTCTTTTCAGTTTTTCTGCCAAGAAGAAATACATCCTTTTTTCTTGTATTGAGTACAAGATCCCCAGTTGCTGGGCCAGCCTCCCAGATCCTCAGTTGCCGGGCCAGCCTCCCAAATCCTCAGTTGCCAAGCCAGCCTCCCAAATCCTCAGTTGCTGGGCCAGCCTCCCAGATCCTCAGTTGCCGGGCCAGCCTCCCAGATCCTCAGTTGCTGGGCCAGCCTCCCAGATCATCAGTTGCTGGGCCAGCCTCCCAGATCATCAGTTGCTGGGCCAGCCTCCCAGATCATCAGTTGCTGGGCCAGCCTCCCAGATCAGCTGGGCCATCCTCCCAGATCAGCTGGGCCAGCCTCCCAGATCAGCTGGGCCAGCCTCCCGGATCCTCAGTTACTGGGCCAGCCTCCCAGATCCTCAGTTGCTGGGCCAGCCTCCCAGATCCTCAGTTGCTGGGCCAGCCTCCCAGATCCTCAGTTGCTGGGCCAGCCTCCCAGATCCTTAGTTAACTGGGCCAGCCTCCCAGATCCTCAGTTGCTAAGCCAGCCTCCCAGATCCTCAGTTGCTAAGCCAGCCTCCCAGATCCTCAGTTGCTAAGCCAGCCTCCCAGATCCTCAGTTGCTGGGCCAGCCTCCCAGATCCTCAGTTGCCGGGCCAGCCTCCCAGATCCTCAGTTGCTGGGCCAGCCTCCCAGATCATCAGTTGCTGGGCCAGCCTCCCAGATCATCAGTTGCTGGGCCAGCCTCCCAGATCATCAGTTGCTGGGCCAGCCTCCCAGATCATCAGTTGCTGGGCCAGCCTCCCAGATCATCAGTTGCTGGGCCAGCCTCCCAGATCATCAGTTGCTGGGCCAGCCTCCCAGATCATCAGTTGCTGGGCCAGCCTCCCAGATCAGCTGGGCCAGCCTCCCAGATCAGCTGGGCCATCCTCCCAGATCAGCTGGGCCAGCCTCCCAGATCAGCTGGGCCAGCCTCCCAGATCAGCTTGGCCAGCCTCCCAGATCCTCAGTTGCTGGGCCAGCCTCCCAAATCCTCAGTTGCCGAGCCAGCCTCCCAAATCCTCAGTTGCTGGGCCAGCCTCCCAAATCCTCAGTTGCTGGGGCAGCCTCCCAGATCCTCAGTTACTGGCCCGATTTTCAGACATTTAAATTAAACTATTTGTAAAAAAACGAACGGCAAAAAGGCTTTTATTTGTGTTGTATCAGCAACAAAACAAACATAAGTATATGCAAAACTAGCATTTGTAGCTGTGGCATTCAAGAATTTATTCAAACTAATATCAATCAAGATCCACCTTGACACCTTTCAATCATTTGTCATTTTACATTCGCAGCCAAGTCTGCTTGATTTGGGCGGAAAAGTTCAATTTTGTGGGTTAAGCGAAAGTTAAATGGCTGAGCGTGAACGATAGGTAATGCTTAGTAAAATTCAGACGCGGCCGATATGTGCAGTTTTTTTTCTTTACGCGTCAAATGAAAATGCATGGCAATTTGAATCAATTTGTCGTAGTTTTTGCCTGCGGCTTCTTATCTGTAAACTTGTAGCACGGAAGAACTGAAGGGCACTCTTGGCGGTCAGTCGTGATGGTGCTCCTTGCCGGATACTTCTGAAATTAATGGGATTGAAGAGTTTGTCCTTCAGTTGTACGATTCTTTACATTTCTATCATTGAGTCTGCTTTGGATTTATGTAGTTTTAGTCCAGGGTCTAGATAGGATCAGCGTCTGGGTAGCATCTTTGTACTTTTGCCCCAGGGTAGCACTTTTGTACTTTTACTCAAGGACAATAGCATTTTCGTACGCTCGTACTTTTACCCCAGGATCAGCTGGTAGCATTTTCGTACTTTTACCCCAGGATCAGCTGGTAGCATTTTCGTACTTTTACCCCAGGATCAGCTGCTAGCATTTTCGTACTTTTACCCCAGGATCAGCTGGTAGCATTTTTGTACTTTTACCCCAGGATCAGCTGGTAGCATTTTCGTACTTTTACCCCAGGATCAGCTGCTAGCATTTTTGTACTTTTACCCCAGGATCAGCAGGTATTTTTCAGGACAGGAATTTTTCAGGGTTCACCCAGTCTCAGGTTGTTAATTATGGGGAGGTAAGCGCATGTGTCGCCGCAGATGTGTGAGCAGTTAAACGCATTAGAACAAAACCAAATTCAATCTAGTTATTTAAACCACAAAATTTGCTATAGTCTACAATTATTTCAAATTGTTTACGCTCGTATTAGTACACAAATTCCAAACTCGCTACTTATAGTAAGCCACTGCAAGTTCTACGAGCGTGGTTGCCTCACCTTGTGGCCCTATATATTTATTAATTGGTGACACCTGTGAAAAATAATTTTTACAGGTAAATAATAACTTACATATTGCTGCACAGTATGTTCTGGTTTATTATATGCTTTATTTGCCCCGTGCTCCCCGAGTTCAATTTTTCCTGAATATCATGCGACATCACGAGCGGGTCGAATAATTGGAGAAGTGGGGGATAAAAATGAATAATTCATCCGTTTTAGGCGGTTTGAGCCTGTCCGAGAAATTCACTAGCAGTAACTAACTAACTGGGGTGACAGCTGCAATACAAAATTCTAAATTATCTCTTTAGTGGCAGCACATCAGCTAAGATATACGCTCGTAGGATGAGGCCACTACATAAGTTGAGCAAAGTAAAGAGCTACTTAAGCTTTAAATGAGATTGCAAAGCGCTTAGAATTTTTCCTGCATGTACATTAAAGAGCTGGTGCCACGAAAACGTCTGCAAATCCGCTTGGAAAACTAAATTCAGTTTCGAGGGATTTAGAGGGCTTCAAGGGTGTAGACAGACAGACCTTAGACACAGGTGATAAAGTGACTGGCAGACAGACAGTGACACAGGTGAAAAAGTGACAGGCAGACAGACAGTGACACAGGTGAATAAGTGACTGGCAGACAGACAGTGACACAGGTGAATAAGTGACTGGCAGACAGACAGTGACACAGGTGAATAAGTGACTGGCAGACAGACAGTGACACAGGTGAATAAGTGACTGGCAGACAGACAGTGACACAGGTGAATAAGTGACTGGCAGACAGACAGTGACACAGGTGAATAAGTGACTGGCAGACAGACAGTGACACAGGTGAATAAGTGACTGGCAGACAGACAGTGACACAGGTGAATAAGTGACTGGCAGACAGACAGTGACACAGGTGAATAAGTGACTGGCAGACAGACAGTGACACAGGTGAATAAGTGACTGGCAGACAGACAGTGACACAGGTGAAAAAGTGACAGGCAGACAGACAGTGACACAGGTGAATAAGTGACTGGCAGACAGACAGTGACACAGGTGAAAAAGTGACTGGCAGACAGACAGTGACACAGGTGAATAAGTGACTGGCAGACAGACAGTGACACAGGTGAATAAGTGACTGGCAGACAGACAGTGACACAGGTGAATAAGTGACTGGCAGACAGACAGTGACACAGGTGAATAAGTGACTGGCAGACAGACAGTGACACAGGTGAATAAGTGACTGGCAGACAGACAGTGACACAGGTGAATAAGTGACTGGCAGACAGACAGTGACACAGGTGAATAAGTGACTGGCAGACAGACAGTGACACAGGTGAATAAGTGACTGGCAGACAGACAGTGACACAGGTGAATAAGTGACTGGCAGACAGACAGTGACACAGGTGAATAAGTGACTGGCAGACAGACAGTGACACAGGTGAATAAGTGACTGGCAGACAGACAGTGACACAGGTGAATAAGTGACTGGCAGACAGACAGTGACACAGGTGAATAAGTGACTGGCAGACAGACAGTGACACAGGTGAATAAGTGACTGGCTGACAGACAGTGACACAGGTGAATAAGTGACTGGCAGACAGACAGTGACACAGGTGAATAAGTGACTGGCAGACAGACAGTGACACAGGTGAATAAGTGACAGACAGTCAGACCTTAGACACAGGTGAATAAGTGACTGGCAGACAGACAGTGACACAGGTGAATAAGTGACAGACAGTCAGACCTTAGACACAGGTGAATAAGTGACTGGCAGACAGACAGTGACACAGGTGAATAAGTGACTGGCAGACAGACAGTGACACAGGTGAATAAGTGACTAGCAGACAGACAGTGACACAGGTGAATAAGTGACTGGCAGACAGACAGTGACACAGGTGAATAAGTGACTGACAGACAGACCTTAGACACAGGTGAATAAGTGACTGACAGACAGACCTTAGACACAGGTGAATAAGTGACTGACAGACAGACCTTAGACACAGGTGAATAAGTGACTGACAGACAGACCTTAGACACAGGTGAATAAGTGACTGACAGACAGACCTTAGACACAGGTGAATAAGTGACTGGCAGACAGACAGTGACACAGGTGAATAAGTGACTGGCAGACAGACAGTGACACAGGTGAATAAGTGACAGACAGTCAGACCTTAGACACAGGTGAATAAGTGACTGGCAGACAGACAGTGACACAGGTGAATAAGTGACTAGCAGACAGACAGTGACACAGGTGAATAAGTGACTGGCAGACAGACAGTGACACAGGTGAATAAGTGACAGACAGTCAGACCTTAGACACAGGTGAATAAGTGACAGGCAGACAGACAGTGACACAGGTGAATAAGTGACAGACAGTCAGACCTTAGACACAGGTGAATAAGTGACTGGCAGACAGACAGTGACACAGGTGAATAAGTGACAGACAGACAGACCTTAGACACAGGTTAATAAGTGACTGGCAGACAGACAGTGACACAGGTGAATAAGTGACAGACAGACAGACCTTAGACACAGGTGAATAAGTGACAGGCAGACAGACAGTGACACAGGTGAATAAGTGACTAGCAGACAGACAGTGACACAGGTGAATAAGTGACTGGCAGACAGACAGTGACACAGGTGAATAAGTGACAGACAGACAGACCTTAGACACAGGTGAATAAGTGACTGGCAGACAGACAGTGACACAGGTGAATAAGTGACAGGCAGACAGACAGTGACACAGGTGAATAAGTGACAGACAGACATACCTTAGACACAGGTGAATAAGTGACTGGCAGACAGACAGTCACACAGGTGAATAAGTGACTGGCAGACAGACAGTGACACAGGTGAATAAGTGACTGGCAGACAGACAGTGACACAGGTGAATAAGTGACTGGCAGACAGACAGTGACACAGGTGAATAAGTGACTGGCAGACAGACAGTGACACAGGTGAATAAGTGACTAGCAGACAGACAGTGACACAGGTGAATAAGTGAGTGGCAGACAGACAGTGACACAGGTGAATAAGTGACAGACAGTCAGACCTTAGACACAGGTGAATAAGTGACTGGCAGACAGACAGTGACACAGGTGAATAAGTGACTAGCAGACAGACAGTGACACAGGTGAATAAGTGACAGACAGACATACCTTAGACACAGGTGAATAAGTGACTGGCAGACAGACAGTCACACAGGTGAATAAGTGACTGGCAGACAGACAGTGACACAGGTGAATAAGTGACTGGCAGACAGACAGTGACACAGGTGAATAAGTGACTGGCAGACAGACAGTGACACAGGTGAATAAGTGACTGGCAGACAGACAGTGACACAGGTGAATAAGTGACTGGCAGACAGACAGTGACACAGGTGAATAAGTGACTGGCAGACAGACAGTGACACAGGTAGACAGAGTGACACTGGCAGATAGAGTGACACAGGTAGACAGTGACACTGGCAGACAGACAGAGAGATACAAACAGAGTGACACTGGCAGACAGTCCGAGTGACACTGGCAGACAGGCAGAGTGACACTGGCAGACAGGCAGAGTGACAATAGCAGACAGGCAGAGTGACAATAGCAGACAGGCAGAGTGACACTAGCAGACAGGCAGAGTGACACTAGCAGACAGGTAGAGTGACAATAGCAGACAGGCAGAGTGACACTGGCAGACAGGCAGAGTGACACTAGCAGACAGGCAGAGTGACACTAGCAGACAGGCAGAGTGACAATAGCAGACAGGCAGAGTGACACTAGCAGACAGGCAGAGTGACACTAGCAGACAGGTAGAGTGACAATAGCAGACAGGCAGAGTGACAATAGCAGACAGGCAGAGTGACACTAGCAGACAGGCAGAGTGACACTGGCAGCTCACCCGCCGTATAAAAGACCCCCTTGGCGGCCAGGAAGACCACAGCCAGGACTGCCAGCAGCACGGCGGTCAGGTAGACGCCAACCAGGGCCCGCTGGCGCAGCTTCTTTCGCCTGACGCGTCGCTGCTCTTCCGGCGAGTCCGGCGTCAGCCTCGAGTCCACGTGCAACTCAGCAGCGGCAGACTCGGCGCAGCCGGTTGCCGCCAGCTGTTGCTGCGTTGACGAAGCGACAGAGGCTGCCAACGAGCGGATCGACGCCTCGATGTGCTGCCGCTGCTGCCGGAGCTGCTGTAGCTGACGCAGCTCGTCGTCGTCCTCGTCGCCGTGGTAATTGGCGAGGTTTCCGTCGACCGTGTCGTTTGGCAGAGTCAGCAGAAACGACGGCGGCGTCAGAGTCCGGCCGCCAGTTGACGGCGTCGGCGTTGCCGAATTTGACGACGGCGGGGGCGGCTCGGCCAGCCGGAGGACCCGCAGGCGCGGGCAGCCGGCGGCCAGGTGCGCCTCCGCCGCGGACGCTGGGTGGTGCAGCTCCACAGAGCCGCCAATGTCACCGGAGCCACCCAGCAGCGACCGGGAAGCCGACAGGTTCTCGGCCCGGTGGCGCTCCTTGCTGTGCTCGCTGTGCGCGAACCGGAAGCCGCCGCCTGCAGATGAAGATCCGGCGGACGCCCCTCCAGTTGCCGCCGACACAGAGCCAGCCACAGAGGAGGGCCGCCGGCCGCTGCCGCCGCCGCTACCGCCGCCGCCGCCTCCTCGACCAGCTGAGCCAGTCCACAGTGAGGTCTGCATTGAAGGGACCGCGCGATCGACTGTAGCAGTTGCAGCGCTTTTGGGTTTTTAATATCGCTTTGGGTCGAGAGGGGGGGCAACTGCTGCTGTTGTAATTTTGCACTCGCGGGGTCGCCTATTTATAGCTGGCTGCAATTGCGGCTAGCGTGCAAACTGAGCCTCTTAACGGAGAGAGCGCACGGCGAGCAGCGGCTGAGATGGATGGACTATAGAGAGCCAAACGGTTACTCGCTCGTGGTGCGTGCCACTTGTTTCTCCGCTTCTCTCTGCCTCTCTGTCTGTGCGCGCGCTGAAGTGCGACTTGCGGCAGAGGTCGCGTTCGGCTCTCACCGAAACTAAAGTAGTTTAAAGGATTTTCTCTCTACTCTTTCGGGTTGCTGCATGGCTGGCCGCGCACACGAAAGACTGACAGTTGCGAGACAGTAGAGAGCGCACACGATGTGGGCCAAGACAGCGGGGCAGAGAGGGCTGTCGCAGCCAAATCAAATTGCGGTCTCCTCTGTAATAATTTCTCCCCTTTAATTCTCTCTCTGAATTCTTCTACTGTTTTTCGTTTCCGTTGGTTGGCCGCTGCTCCAAGGTGAAAGGAAAATACTGAAAAAGTGCTTCTAGCGGTAGTTTAAGTGAGATCTTCATGCTATGGAATTGATTGTTTGCTCTCCAACGGCAAGAGCACCGACTCCCCTGGGCTACTCGGCAAACACATTCGTTATGGGAATGGAACTAGTGAATATTGGAATTTTATTAACACTCATTTTTAGCGCGTATAGCACGTATATACCTGACCGTGCGATTGCTCCATCAACCAGAGGGCTGCTCCATGGCAACCGATATGCCTCTCGAGCTGTTCTCAGCAGCAGTGAAGTCTGCAGTACTACAGAGCCTCGCTCAGACTGTTAAGAAACGCGTCTGCAATGCGTGCAGTCTGACGCGGCAGTTCAACCGTGAGGGTTTGCAGGAGCCGCGGTAACAGCTGCAGGAGGGAAGTCCAGCTTTAAATACAGCCCGGGCCAGCCAGAGGCTTCAATATACAGTAAATAGCCACGGCTGAGGGATCAAGCGCAGGGGATTTGAATCCCCTTCTAAATGCAAATACACGCGGCAGAAGCTGTCGCCCATTCAGCACAGGGGGGGGGGTTGCCAGAGGCCCCGCAGCTCTAACCTCTATGGCTCCCCCGCGTCTCTCCGTGTGGGAGAGCCTGTGTGCTCACAGCGATCTCATCTTTTATCACTATCACTCTATGCACTCGTTCACCCGCCATTCTTTCACTCTTGCAATCAACCAATTCACATCTAAGTGACTCTCCCCAGTACCACATTCACTAGCTCCTACGCTCGTACATGTACAGTTAGGTCCCTCATGAGACCCCTTATTTACTTAGCCGTACTACACCCCCGCCCTGTCACACTGACCCCAATCCCCCAGTAGTCACTCCAGACACGCTGACCCAAACTGACTCCAATCCCCCAGTAGTCACTCCAGACACGCTGACCCCAACCCCCAGTAGTCACTCCAGACACGCTGACCCCAACCCCCAGTAGTCACTCCAGACACGCTGACCCCAACCCCCAGTAGTCACTCCAGACACGCTGACCCAAACTGACCCAATCCCCCAGTAGTCACTCCAGACACGCTGACCCCAACCCCCAGTAGTCACTCCAGACACGCTGACCCCAACCCCCAGTAGTCACTCCAGACACGCTGACCCAAACTGACCCCAATCCCCCAGTAGTCACTCCAGACACGCTGACCCCAACCCCCAGTAGTCACTCCAGACACGCTGACCCAAACTGACCCCAATCCCCCAGTAGTCACTCCAGACACGCTGACCCCAATCCCCCAGTAGTCACTCCAGACACGCTGACCCCAATCCCCCAGTAGTCACTCCAGACACGCTGACCCCAACCCCCAGTAGTCACTCCAGACACGCTGACCCCAACCCCCAGTAGTCACTCCAGACACGCTGACCCCAACCCCCAGTAGTCACTCCAGACACGCTGACCCCAACCCCCAGTAGTCACTCCAGACACGCTGACCCAAACTGACCCCAATCCCCCAGTAGTCACTCCAGACACGCTGACCCCAACCCCCAGTAGTCACTCCAGACACGCTGACCCCAACCCCAGTAGTCACTCCAGACACGCTGACCCAAACTGACCCCAATCCCCCAGTAGTCACTCCAGACACGCTGACCCCAACCCCCAGTAGTCACTCCAGACACGCTGACCCCAACCCCCAGTAGTCACTCCAGACACGCTGACCCAAACTGACCCCAATCCCCCAGTAGTCACTCCAGACACGCTGACCCCAACCCCCAGTAGTCACTCCAGACACGCTGACCCCAACCCCCAGTAGTCACTCCAGACACGCTGACCCAAACTGACCCCAATCCCCCAGTAGTCACTCCAGACACGCTGACCCCAATACCCCAGTAGTCACTCCAGACACGCTGACCCCAATACCCCAGTAGTCACTCCAGACACGCTGACCCCAAACTGACCCCAATCCCCCAGTAGTCACTCCAGACACGCTGACCCCAAACTGACCCCAATACCCCAGTAGTCACTCCAGACACGCTGACCCCAAACTGACCCCAATCCCCCAGTAGTCACTCCAGACACGCTGACCCCAAACTGACCCCAATACCCCAGTAGTCACTCCAGACACGCTGACCCCAAACTGACCCCAATACCCCAGTAGTCACTCCAGACACGCTGACCCCAATACCCCAGTAGTCACTCCAGACACGCTGACCCCAAACTGACCCCAATCCCCCAGTAGTCACTCCAGACACGCTGACCCCAATACCCCAGTAGTCACTCCAGACACGCTGACCCCAATACCCCAGTAGTCACTCCAGACACGCTGACCCCAATCCCCCAGACAATCACTCACTTGTCTGACTACCTTAGCAATCAGTCAATCTCATATCATGCATCTATACTAAATGCTCCCCTACTCATTCTCAATTTGGGTGTAGATCCTGCATGTTGTACTTGCATAACTTAGCAGAACTCACCCCCTCGCATTGGGGAGGTGGCAAGGAACGCCTGAGCACTGCATATTTGCTACTCGCATTGGCACAGCATGCGCCCAGACTGACCAGTGAAGCACACAAAAATTCTGCACTAAAACAAAACGATATGATTTATTATTTTCTTCTCGTACCCAATGCTCGTATGCGTGAGACGCTGGCCGTAGCAACCACAATAACCACCAAATCCAATGCACTGTTCTCAAAGTTATATAAAAAATAGAAGAGGAACTGAGATATTGATTTAATTTAAAATAGAATTACATTAAGGAAATTTAAGTACTATTACATTCTATTAATTTGTATACTACTTCCATGGTAATAATATTTCGCGAAAGTAAAGGGGTAAAATGTCATGAATGATTGCACACAATTCGACACAAATGTGGCTGGGACAAAATAGCAGAAAGAAAGATTGTATAAAACAAGACAATTTTGTCAAACAAGACAAAATAACACATTTAGACAGGGTAAAATAAAATACCCATCTAAACGAAATTAAGGGAACAAAAATATATGGCGCTGAAATCAACGGGTCTCCGATTGGCTGGCCAATCAGTGCCTATATATCTTTAGCTAGTCTCTAATTGGCTAGAGAATCAGTGCCTACATCTCTAGCTAGTCTCTAACTGGCTGACCAATCAGTGCCTGCATATCTCTAGCTAGTCTCTAACTGGCTGACCAATCAGTGCCTGCATATCTCTAGCTAGTCTCTAATTGGCTGGCCAATCAGTGCCTGTACATGTATATCTCTAGCTAGTCTCTCATTGGCTGGTGAATCAGTGCCTGCATATCTCTAGCTAGTCTTTAATTGGCTGACCAATCAGTGCCTGTATATCTCTAGCTAGTCTCTAATTGGCTGGCCAATCAGCTACTTTACATGAAACACATCAATAGCGGAAGGGATCCAGTGGATGAGAGTAACTGTTGAATAGTAAAAAGCATTCTAAATATAAAGATAATAAAAAAAACAAGGCTGAGAGCCCTGAAGCGACTAGAAAACCTTTGCAGTTCGGACTAGAGAGAGAGAGCGCGCGCAGCTGCAAACGATAGGAACAGCATTTAGGATATTCACAATGCATGATTGACTCTAACAAATTGAAATATGGATCACAGACTGTGTAAAAATAATTCGTGCGAAATGACTTTAGCTAAGATAAATAAACTGTACAAAATTCGCTGCGCACCTACTTATAGTAGTAGAATGCTTTAGGTCAGTAATACGCCATCTCTATATGCATAAGTTAGTTTAGCAAGCTCAGGGATTGAATAACACAGAAATTAATAAAAAAACAGACTCACTTAATGCGGATACAAGTTTAAAAAAACCAGAGTATTTTTAACATCACAGCAGCGTTATCGGTGGACCGGCGTTATCGGTGGACTTCATGCACCGGCTTTGCCTATGACAGTCGAGTGTGAACTAACTGACTTTGGAAAGCTTTTATCTTAATGAAGTCTAGAGTGATTGCACATTCTGACCGCAGCCACTGAGGATCTGGGAGGCTGGCCCAGCAACTGAGGATCTGGGAGGCTGGCCCAGCAACTGAGGATCTGGGAGGCTGGCCCAGCAACTGAGGATCTGGGAGGCTGGCCCAGTAACTGAGGATCTGGGAGGCTGGCCCAGCAACTGAGGATCTGGGAGGCTGGCCCAGCAACTGAGGATCTGAGAGGCTGACCCAGCAACTGAGGATCTGGGAGGCTGGCCCAGCAACTGAGGATCTGGGAGGCTGGCCCAGTAACTGAGGATCTGGGAGGCTGGCCCAGCAACTGAGGATCTGGGAGGCTGGCCCAGCAACTGAGGATCTGGGAGGCTGGCCCAGCAACTGAGGATCTGGGAGGCTGGCCCAGCAACTGAGGATCTGGGAGGCTGGCCCAGTAACTGAGGATCTGGGAGGCTGGCCCAGCAACTGAGGATCTGGGAGGCTGGCCCAGTAACTGAGGATCTGGGAGGTTGGCCCAGCAACTGAGGATCTGGGAGGCTGGCCCAGCAACTGAGGATCTGGGAGGCTGGCCCAGCAACTGAGGATCTGGGAGGCTGGCCCAGCAACTGAGGATCTGAGAGGCTGACCCAGCGACTGAGGATCTGGGAGACAGGCGATTCAAGCAAGCAGAGGTGCAGCTGCAGTCAAAAGCACATTATTAAAAGAATTATTAGGAGTCGCTAACTGGCTGCAGTTTCCGATTCTTGATGACGGTGGCGTAGAGCTCTTCGCCAACCACAGCGCTGACAGAGGGGGCGCCACCAGCACTGCCAGCAGCTGCTTCAGCACCGGCCGCGCCAGCCCCGCCTGCGTGCTGTGCGGACTGTAGCGCGCCGGCGGCGGCGGTGGCAACGGCGGCGGAGTCGGCGGCGGAGGTGGCAGCGGCGGCGGCTGCGTAGGCGGCGGAGGCGGCGGCGGCGGTTGCGGAGGCGGCGGGGACAGCGGCGGCGGGGAGGAGACAAGCCAGGCGTGGCCCGAATCGGGCCTGAGGCCGCCAGAATTGGACGGCGGCTCCGAGCTGTCCAGCTTGATGGCCAGCGGGCGCGGACTGCCGCCCTGGTTGCGGTGCTGCTGCGTCAGCTGCTGCTGCTGCAGCTGGTGCTGGTGCTGCGACTTTGACCGACCGGGCCGACGAAGTCTGAGAATAGTGGGGACTTGGTAAATAAATATATTTAGCAAAGATATCAGTAAGACTGAGGCACGCGGAACTGGAAACACCACCAGACGAAAGCTCCTTGAAGACACCATCCGTGAGGACCCATTTCTGAGAAGACACATCTCTGAAGACACAGAATTGAAGACACTCTTGAGGACAAATTTCTAAAGACATTTCTAAAGACACCCCCGAAGCCACATCCTTTAAGACAAATCCCGAAAACACATCCCTGAAGACACATTCTTGAAGACACATCCCTGAAGACACATCCCTGAAGACACATCCGAAAGACACATTCTTGAAGACACATCCCTGAAGACACATCCCTGAAGACACATCCGAAAGACACATTCTTGAAGACACATCCCTGAAGACACATCCGAAAGACACATTCTTGAAGACACATCCCTGAAGACACATTCTTGAAGACACATTCTTGAAGACACATCCCTGAAGACACATTCTTGAAGACACATCCCTGAAGACACATTCTTGAAGACACATTCTTGAAGACACATCCCTGAAGACACATTCTTGAAGACACATTCTTGAAGACACATCCCTGAAGACACATTCTTGAAGACACATTCTTGAAGACACATCCCTGAAGACACATTCTTGAAGACACATTCTTGAAGACACATCCCTGAAGACACATCCCTGAAGACACATCCCTGAAGACACATCCGAAAGACACATTCTTGAAGACACATCCCTGAAGATACATCCCAAAGACACATTCTTGAAGACACATCCCTGAAGACACATCCGAAAGACACATTCTTAAAGACACATCCCTGAAGACACATCCCTGAAGACACATCTAAAACGGTACCTAACGGAGTTATTAGGCATGGGAGAGTTTTGATCGGATATCATAGATGTCGATATGAAAAATCAATTATCAATAAGCCATCAGCTCACTTGAACAGGCCGCGCAAGAAGCCTCTTTTGCCGCCAGACTGCGGCGGCTGAGCATTTAACTGAGTCGCAGGCTGAGGAGTCTGGGGAGGATGCTGATGGTGCTGCCGCTGCTCCCTAGGCAGACCGGATGGCAGCGGCACAGTAGGTGGCAGAATTGGCGGCAGCGGCACCGGCACAGCCTCCGCCCGATGCTCCATCAGCACCAGAGCCTGCCGATTGATATGATCGAAGCAGTGCAATCCGCTCTGAGCAGCCGCCCTGAGCACACCAGCCGTGTTCTCATAATCGGCCGATGCGGCTTTATTATGGTCACTGCCATTGTTGTCGCTGGAGCCGCCGGACAGAGAAGCAGCGGCGGATGAGGAGGACGAGCGGGAGGACGAGGAGTCGTAACCAACGTTGTTGTTCACGCTGTAGTACAGCTGCTGCTGCTGCTGCTGGGGACGGCTGGCGCTGCTGAACGGGGCTGCTGTAAAATAATTGCAACAGAAAGATGTTCGCTACTGGCTACTATCAGTTGAGTAGTAAGATGGTAGGCTCTGGCCATTCACTGCTGCTCAAGCGCTGCCGCCCTATCGCAGCAGGGGGACTGGAGCTAAGATCAGTTTTCCATTCTATCACTGTGGCTCCCTGTAGGCGTAGGGGGACCCGAGCATACTAACCACAGCCAACTCTGCTTAACTTGCAGCACTGGCCCACTCCAGCTTATATTCACTCGCCTAGTTGTGAAGCAAGTTTAAAAACACAAAAATAATTAAATTAAACTTGGGGACTCGAACCTAGGACCACCGACGGGAGTTTCCAGGGAAGAGTAAAATACCATTAATTAAATGAAACGAAAATTGGGACTCGAACCTAGGACCACCGACAGGGAGCTTCAAGGCTAAGAGTAAATACAATCAAATAAATGAAACGAAAATTGGGACTCGAACCTAGGACCACCGACGGGAGCTTAGAGTAAATACCATCAATTAAATGTAACTAAGCTTGAGACTCGAACCTAGGACCACCGACCGGGGTTCCAAGGCTGCACCTGCTGTTTCCGACGAAGTAGCCGCCGTAGTAGAACTGGCACCGCAGTCGCTGTTAACATCGGCAGCGACGACTGCCTCGATGGCTGAACGACGCCTGGCTGGTCGATGGGTGCGCAGCTGCACTACGCTGCCGCAACCTGACGGGGGGCTGGCCACGCTGCTGCGGGGTTAATTAGCCATTGATTGGGAATCATGGCCGAATGGCTAAATACCGGTTGGGGAAGATATCTGTTGGGGATACCTAAATACCGATTAGGGATGCCTAAATACCGGTTGGGGAAGATATCTGTTGGGGATACCTAAATACCGATTAGGGATGCCTAAATACCGGTTGGGGAAGATATCTGTTGGGGATACCTAAATACCGATTAGGGATGCCTAAATACCGGTTGGGGAAGATATCTGTTGGGGATACCTAAATACCGATTAGGGATGCCTAAATACCGGTTGGGGAAGATATCTGTTGGGGATACCTAAATACCGATTAGGGATGCCTAAATACCGGTTGGGGAAGACATCTGTTGGGGATACCTAAATACCGATTAGGGATGCCTAAATACCGGTTGGGGAAGATATCTGTTGGGGATACCTAAATACCGATTAGGGATGCCTAAATACCGGTTGGGGAAGATATCTGTTGGGGATACTCAAATACCGGTTGGGGATACCTAAATACCGGTTGGAGATACCTAAATACCGGTTGGAGATACCTAAATACCGGTTGGGGGTACCTAAATACCGGTTGGGGATACCTAAATACCGGTTGGGGATACCTAAATACCGGTTGGGGATACCTAAATACCGGTTGGGGGTACCTAAATACCGGTTGGGGATACCTAAATACCGGTTGGGGGTACCTAAATACCGGTTGGGGATACCTAAATACCGGTTGGGGATACCCAAATACCGGTTGGGGATACCCAATTACCGGTTGGTGATACCTAAATACCGATTGGGGATACCCAAATACCGATTAGGGATGTCTTAATACCGGTTAGGGATACCCAAATACCGATTAGGGATGTCTTAATACCGGTTAGCGGTACCCAAATACCGATTAGAGATACCCACAAAATGGCTGGGAAGAACATCTGAAAACCGGTTGGGACGGCACTGAAACACTGAGCAGAGGCAAGCAGCACAAGGAAATCTTACTCTCTATTATTCGCCCGGTCCTCAAGCAGCAGTTCATCCAGCGAGCAGGACCGCCTCTTTCCGCACTCCTCCTTGGCGTTGCACACTGCGGCGGCCGTTGCGGCGGCGGCTGCGGCTGCTGCAGCGGCGGCAGCGACTGCATCGCCAATAGTGGCCGAAGATGTCGAAGGTGGAGGCGCTCGAGGAGGCGGTGTTGGCGGTGCCTCAGTCAGCGGTGCCTCAGTCAGCGGTGTCGCGGCGGCGGGGTGGGGGCAGAGCGTCTGTGGCTTGTCGGCGTGAATCGAAAGCGGCGACCTCCTGCGAGTTGGCAAGTCGGGATTGGGCTGTCACTTGGCTTAGCTGCTTAAAAAAAAGCCATTAGAAATTTTTGCATGCCAACATGCGTTAACTGCCACTATGAGTAGAATATGCCGATTAAAAATTGACATTTGCAAAGATTCTGTCGCTAATTAACGTCGGGTTTCCTTCCTCTTGTAGCCTCATTTTCTGTGCAGGCACACGAATGAGGCAACGTAAGCGCACCAAAAATTGGGTGAAAAATGATGCAATTTTCCACGAAAAACAGGTACTCGATTTCAGAATTTCATCTATACTAAAATATCAAGAAGCGAAGGGATCTCGTGGTGCTACTAATATATCTTATATTAGCCAATGTTGATTGCCAACGCAAAACGCGAGTTTTATTATTATTAGTAGTAAACATGCGGCAGCCACAGAAGCGGAGACAGTGGAAAAATAACCTGCTAACTTGTAAAGCTGGGTGGGGCAGGGTAGATGGAGGAATTTTTTAAAGCTCAATCCAGCTTCCAAGCTCTTAAATCGGACACCGATATTGCAAAGTTTAAAGATGGCACACGAGATTAACAAAAAAATATGAATGAAAAGCTGCTAAAGCACTAACTGACTAGCTTTCACTCAAGACCGTCTCGACAGCGATGATAGCCTCTGAAAAAAAGAGAGAGCAAACAGAAAATCAATAAGCCGTGTAATGAGATTAGCTAATCCGCAGCCGCAGCATTTTAGCTAAAGCAGAATCAGTTATTAGAGCTTGCGTATTATAAAATGTGCATTGCTAGCGAGTGAGTTCAACTAATCGGTTAGTGTAGTTGCACCGCACCTTGGCTGTATCCATGGTCACACAATTGGATAAAGCTACCGTTGCTATGCTGTATCCATGGTCACACAATTGGATAAAGCTACCGTTGCTATGCTGTATCCATGGTCATACACTTGGATAAAGCTACCGTTGCTATGCTGTATCATGGTCACACACTTGTATAAAGCTACTACCGTTGCTATGCTGTAGTCATGGTCACACACTTGGTTAAAGCTACCGTTGCTATGCTGTATCATGGTCACACACTTGTATAAAGCTACTACCGTTGCTATGCTGTAGTCATGGTCACACACTTGGATAAAGCTACCGTTGCTATGCTTTATCCATGGTCATACACTTGGATAAAGCTACCGTTGCTATGCTGTATCCATGGTCACACACTTGTATAAAGCTACTACCGTTGCTATGCTGTAGTCATGGTCCCACACTTGGATTAAGATACCGTTGCTATGCTGTATCCATGGTCACACACTTGGATAAAGCTACCGTTGCTATGCTGTATCCATGGTCATACACTTGGATAAAGCTACCGTTGCTATGCTGTATCATGGTCACACACTTGTATAAAGCTACCGTTGCTATGCTGTATCCATGGTCACACACTTGTATAAAGCTACTACCGTTGCTATGCTGTAGTCATGGTCCCACACTTGGATTAAGATACCGTTGCTATGCTGTATCCATGGTCACACACTTGGATTAAGATACCGTTGCTATGCTGTAGTCATGGTCCCACACTTGGATTAAGATACCGTTGCTATGCTGTATCCATGGTCCCACACTTGGATTAAGATACCGTTGCTATGCTGTATCCGAGTTCTACATTCAAGTTCTAACCGCTGTAAAGTTGATTCATCAAGCAGTTTTTAGTCTAGCACAAGTGCTTACCAATCGTGACCTAAAATAGTTTCTTAAAGATTTCTTATATGCATTTCAGCCCACCTCTCTAACTGAATGACGGATTAGCTTCGTGTATGTATATGTATTTACTGACTAAATGTGAGGAGAGAAAGGTTGAAAAATAGGAGGGCAAGAGGGAGAGATTAAGGCTCCAGTGCATAGCCAGAAGGACAGCAGGTTATCAAATTAGGCGCCAAGTCAAACTAGCCTAGCACCGAAGGCTACCGTAATCAGAGCTAAAGCCTTCTCCTAGCCCTCAACTGCCCAGCCTGCCAACACAGGGTGCGGGATGGATAGAGAGAAAGTTGAAGAGGAAAGAAAAAGCGCAACACTATACTGATGCTGCTGTTTGTGCCGCTGAAGCAGGTTCCCTTTTGCTTTTTTGTTCAGAATGCTTTAAACAACACTATTTTTACACTCATGCGGTTTATTACCGCAATAGTCAATACTCTAATATACAATTTGTTATAATCCAGTGCAATCTCCACCCCCTGCTGAGCCGAACTAGCTTAATTAGCCTAACCTATATCCATTGCAAAATAAATAGATAGACATGAACTCAACAAAAGACAACAGATGCTCAACTCAATAAATGTAGCAGCAAAAAGAGAAAAATATCGCATCAGTTAGACACCAGGTACTGACTAAATGTGAGCCTCGGCATAAACTGAATGGAACTCACTGGAGGCAAAGGAGGCGGCTGTTGCTTTTGCTGTTGCTGTTGCTGCTCCTGCTGTTGCTGCTGCTGCTGAGCTGTGGGCGATGCCAGATGACTGTTCTCCTCGCTAGAGGCGGAAGTCGATGCCGCAGTCGGTCGACCCTCGGCCAGGGCCGGCAGCAGCGGCGGCGAGTGGTGCACATCAGCGCTGACTGTGACGCTGCCGCTGCTGCCAACGCTGCTGACTGTGTTGATGCTAGACGCAGGTGGCCAACCGCTGGAGCCGGAGTCCTGCTGCTGATGGTGCCTGCCGTGCTGCGCCCGCCAGTGCTGCTGGGAGCCCGGCTGCTGCCTCAGCTGACGCCTGGCAATGGACAGGCGGAGGCAGCCGCCCGGGCCGCCGCATTCGCGGATTGCTCGACGCAGAGTGGCCGTCGCTTCCGTGTTGTTGACGCCTTCCAGCGAGTAGCCGTTCACGGACAGCAGCTGGTCGTTCTCGCGGAGCCGGCCATCCTGTACAAGGAGTTCCAGAGACAGCTTTCTGCATGAGGTCATGACCCCGCTGACCCCAGTATCTGCCAGTCTGAGGTCATGACCCCGCTGAACCCAGTGTCTGTCAGATACTGCCAGTCTGAGGTCATGACCCCGCTGACCCCAGTGTCTGTCAGATACTGCCAGTCTGAGGTCATGACCCCGCTGACCCCAGTGTCTGTCAGATACTGCCAGTCTGAGGTCATGACCCCGCTGGCCGCTGGCCACAGTGTCTGTCAGATACCGCCAGTCCGAGGTCATGACCTCGCTGATCCCAGTGTCTGTCAGATACTGCCAGTCTGAGGCCATGGCCTCGCCATAAAACTCAGGGTGCCATAAAGGCCACGAACCTTGTAAGCGGCGCCTCCACTGATGACGCTTTTCACAAAGACGCCGCGGCCGCCGGAGTCGCTGCTGGCGCTGCCATTGCTGCCGCTCGACAACGGCAAAGATTTGACGCTGACGCCAAGGCTACCAGCCGCAGCATCAGCCAGCGGGATGTCCAAGTTCAGTACCAGCCGGTCGGTGTCCTGGGCTGAGCTTGCCGTTGAGGATGCGGCCGCTGCCGCTGCCGCCAATCCAGCGAATGGTTCGCCAATGTCAGCTGCCAGGCCCAGATACTGCTGGAGGGGGGAGTTGGAATGCTGAATGACTGACTGACTGACTGACTGCCTGCCTGCCTGACTGACTGACTAACTGGCTGGCTGACTGACTGACTGACTGACTGACTGACTGACTGCCTGCCTGACTGCCTGACTGGCTGACTGACTGACTGCCTGACTGACTGCCTGACTGGCTGACTGACTGACTGCCTGATTGACTGACTGACTGACTGACTGACTGACTGACTGCCTGCCTGCCTGCCTGACTGACTGACTGACTGACTGCCTGCCTGACTGCCTGACTTGCTGGCTGACTGACTGACTGACTGACTGACTGACTGACTGCCTGCCTGACTGGCTGACTGGCTGACTGACTGCCTGACTGACGAATATCAAAATCCAAATGATCAATTCCTAATTGAAACTCATAACAAAGGGCAGCTGGGAATAACTAATCAAAAGACTCAGAATTCCGCGCATAGTGACTAATGCCTGCGCATCTGGTGCTGCAAGTGAAATTCAGGCCTGAATAAAGTAAGATCCGAAACCATATCCATATCAACATCCATATCGTTATACTCGCACATTTATGATGGCATCTTCTTTTTTGCCTAATTTGAAAAATTTCAAAATTGGCAATGCTCATTAAAACGCGATGGGAGTACATATGCCGTATGTATATATATATAACGCTCATACATATATCTATAAAGCTGTAAGAATCGCATGCAATAGTAATGACCTACCAATCATCTCACGAACGCAGACTGTCCACTCACTCCTTTACTGCCTCTGTCATTCACTCTCTTCCCCGCATCTGTCACTCACTACTTCACCGCATCTGTCACTCCTACTTCACTGCATCTGTCACTCACTACTTCACCGCATCTGTCACTCACTACTTCACCGCATCTGTCACTCATTCTCCCGCATCTGTCACTCATTCTCCCGCATCTGTCACTCACTACTTCACCGCATCTGTCACTCACTACTTCACCGCATCTGTCACTCACTACTTCACCGCATCTGTCACTCATTCTCCCGCATCTGTCATTCACTACTTCACCGCATCTGTCACTCACTACTTCCCCGCATCTGTCACTCACTCTCTTCCCCGCATCTGTCACTCACTACTTCACCGCATCTGTCACTCACTACTTCACCGCATCTGTCACTCATTCTCCCGCATGTCACTCACTACTTCACCGCATCTGTCACTCATTCTCCCGCATTTGTCACTCACTCCTACTTCGTACTGGCCTACGTACGACGCACTACGGCCTACGGAAAGTCGCTCTCACCGACTTTTCCCGACATGTCACTGTCTTTCCCCCATTTATATATTCGTGTTTGCGATTTGCACTTTTCTGCGTGTACATGGTTTGATCTTTCTTATTCAAGCGCACTCTTATGTACAGTGCAGCCGTTTCCGTCCTAGGTATGGGGGCTGGCTTGAGCCCCATGCTTAAAATATGTCTCGCACGGTGCATGGTTTGATGCGAAGATTGTGTCGCAAGTGCGTGCCTTTGACTTGTCATTTAATACGAAGATACGAAGCGAATGTGTTTTATGACGTGGCGTGGCTATTCATCATGGCAAATCCAGTCTCGGCCCGGCTGCACCAGACACAGCAGAAACACGCAAAAAGCGCTTCTACGGCGCGTCCCTGCTGAATAGCCAGTTTGCGCGCAAATAATCTCGCATCAGTCCGCCGACGTGCCCTTTCATCGCACCCTTCCGCACTTTTATCCCGCACTGTGTGCTGTATATGCGATTCACTGATTTCAAAATAGATTCGCCTTGAACCGCCTGCCTCCCACTGCTGCCTGGATCCGCGAAGTGGATTACGAAGGGAAGTTGAAAGGAACATGGCTTTGTAGAGCTGGCTGACAGATACAGATTGCTAGCATATGACTGTCCATACGTCTGTCTTATGTGTCTGCTCGTCTGTCTGTCGTTATGCCTGTCTGCCTCTCCAGTCATTCAGTCAGTCTGTCTTAGCATTTTGATGTTTGTCTTAGTGTCTTAGTGTCTTAGTGTCAGTCTGTCTGTCTGTCTGTCTGTCTGTCTGTGTCTGTCTGTCTGAATCTATTAGCCAGTCCCCCCAGGCTTGTGCCAAGCTTAATGAGATAACAACTACACTTAACTTCCCTTATCACAATGAATCTCATTTAGAGCAGCCTCAAGCAACCGAACGCTAGTTGCTCTAATGCTGCATTGTAGACCAAAGACCGGACGATAGGCCAAGAGCGAGGAAAACTGATAGCTTACCCGAAGCCAATGGAGAGGCAAGAGAGGAAAAACAGGAAGTAATTTGGCGCACAAATTTTTGCCCCGCTCGGAGGCAAAGCAGCTATCGAGAAAAAATCCAGCGGCACATATCGGGGGGCAGTGCGGATTATTAGGGGAAATATATTTTTCTGCGCACGAAACAACTGAATCGAACGGAAGACCAACGGAAGGTCAGCTGTCTCCGCCCTCGGCTTGTACAGCCAGCCATTGCGGGCACTTAGCGAACTAGGGGGGGGGGGGGGCAGACCCATAATTAAATTCCAATGCATAGCGCGGCCTAAACTGCAATAGCATTATGCAGATATAATTTGCCAAAGCAGTTTATTATGCCTACTGTTGCACTCCCTGACAGTGAAAAAAAACTTCAGGGAGCTTTTTTCTGTCATTGTGAATGAGCGATATGCTAGCCTTTAAGCTTTCAGGATTGCAGGGCAGTTCAGCAACAAAATGCAAGTCTTTTAAACTCCCACTTGACCTCTTGTGTCTGTTAAACCTTGACTTGACTTTAATAAGCTAAGACAACAATCGTACAAGAGCCTTCTTGAACTTGCTGCCCTAAAGTTCCCCCGAAATGCATAAACAAAGACAGGTAACTATAATGTTAACAATATCTTTTTTGAGTTTATTGATGGCTCGATTTTATTACAAATCAACTACGAATTCAGTTTGTATATATAGATGGGAATTACTATTACACCTAAACCCAATGGGAGCCGGTTGCTAAAGAGACTAAAGGGAGTAGGTTACGGATAGTCTAGTAGGGAGTGGTTTCCTAAGGGAGTAGTTTCCTAAGGGAGTAGTTTCCTAAGGGAGTAGTTTCCTAAGGGAGTGGTTTCCTAAGGGAGTGGTTAACTAAGGGAGTGGTTTCCTAAAGAATGGTTTCCTAAGAGAGTGGGTGGTTTTCAAAGGGAGTGGGTGGTTTCCTAAGAGAGTGGGTGGTTTCCTAAGAGAGTGGGTGGTTTCCTAAGGGAGTGGGTGGTTTCCTAAGAGAGTGGGTGGTTTCCTAAGAGAGTGGGTGGTTTCCTAAGAGAGTGGGTGGTTTCCTAAGGGAGTGGGTGGTTTCCTAAGAGAGTGGGTGGTTTCCTAAGAGAGTGGGTGGTTTCCTAAGGGAGTGGGTGGTTTCCTAAGAGAGTGGGTGGTTTCCTAAGAGAGTGGGTGGTTTTCTAAGGGATTGGGTGGTTTCCTAAGAGAGTGGGTGGTTCCCTAAGGGAGTGGGTGGTTTCCTAAGAGAGTGGGTGGTTTCCTAAGGGATTGGGTGGTTTCCTAAGAGAGTGGGTGGTTTCATAAGGGAGTGGTTGGTTTCCTAAGAGAGTGGGTGGTTTCCTAAGGGAATGGTTTCCTATAAGGGAGTAGGTTCGCATTCCTGCTAGACAGACGGGCTTAGTCTATGTATAAATACTAGTTTGAGCCAGCCACCATCAACTCGCGCCTCTCCTCTCCTAGCTCCCTACTCATCCACCCGCCCATCCAGCTACTAGATTTCATTAAGGTGCTTTTCGAGACTGCAAGGCTCATTAGTCATAAGCCGGTGAGGAGGAGCTGAGACGGCTAACTAAGCCACCCTAATCGGGGGAGGCGTAGAGGCGGTGGGCCGCTGTCTAAATGCTCATTATCGGGGGTCGGAGGCACTGCCGCTGCCCGCAATTAGTTGTAGGCCGGGGCCGCAGCACGCAAGCCGCTAGAGCTGGTGCAGCCAGTCACACACAGACAGAGAGGGGATTTCAAATCGCATGGGAAATGCAAACCATTAAAGGGTTAAAGGCAGACCGAACCTATAGAGGTGTTTCCTAATTTCCTAGAAGCTTGGTTCGGTCCTCCCGACGAATTAGGGATCAGAGAAATAAGCTAGGCGCGGAGGATAAGCCAATTTAAGCATTGCAATCACGCGTTGGAAAATTCTGGCGTTTTATCCAGTCCATGCAGCTGGCGTTTTATCCAGTCTATGCAGATAGCGCCTTATCCAGTCTATGCAGCTGGCGCCTTATCCAGTCTACGCAGCTGGCGCCTTATCTAGTCTATGCAGCTGGCGCCTTATCCAGTCTATGCAGCTGGCGCCTTATCTAGTCTATGCAGCTGGAGCCTTATCTAGTCTATGCAGCTGGCGCCTTATCTAGTCTATGCAGCTGGCGCCTTATCCAGTCTATGCAGCTGGCGCCTTATCCAGTCTATGCAGCTGGCGCCTTATCCAGTCTATGCAGCTGGCGCCTTATCTAGTCTATGCAGCTGGAGCCTTATCCAGTCTATGCAGCTGGCGCCTCATCCAGTCTATGCAGCTGGCACCTCATCCAGTCTATGCAGCTGGCGCCTTATCCAGTCTACGCAGCTGGCGCCTTATCCAGTCTATGCAGCTGGCGCCTCATCCAGTCTATGCAGCTGGCGCCTCATCCAGTCTATGCAGCTGGCGCCTTATCCAGTCTACGCAGCTGGCGCCTTATCCAGTCTATGCAGCTGGCGCCTTATCCAGTCTATGCAGCTGGCGCCTTATCCAGTCTATGCAGCTGGCGCCTCATCCAGTCTATGCAGCTGGCGCCTCATCCAGTCTATGCAGCTGGCACCTCATCCAGTCTATGCAGCTGGCGCCTCATCCAGTCTATCTATTGGGCATAGGATTTATCTATCCTACGCTGTCCTTATACTCTGTGCTTTATCCAGTCGGCATAGTTTGAGGCACAATTCCAGTCTACATTATTTAGCAACACACTGGACAGTCGAGTCGTACGCCCAACAGACAATATAGAAGTTGCAAGGCAAAGGTATGGAGACCCAACCTGCAGCGTGTAGCAAAAACCCCGCATTTACAGTGAAAGCATATATCTGATATACTCTTACAAAAAATGTTGCATTGCCCAATGCCATGCGAAGAGGAAGAGAGGGGGGGTAGAAAAATTGAAAGAGAGAAGTTCATTGACACGCGAGCCATCCATCTTAACACACTATAAAACGAATAGCAATGAAAAACACTGCTACACCCAGCAGTAATATAGTAGTAGTAGTAGTAGTAGTAGTAAAGCAATAAAGCAACCCGATCGTGATACCCGAAACGCCAAAAGTAATCAGAGAATCTTAATCCAAGATCTCAAATCCCAGTTGAGCCCTGGATACTGAGAATACTCGGGCACGTTGGCAAGCTGCAGATGATAGAGTAGCAACTGTGGGGGCATGACAGATTTGGATTGAATTTTTTCAGCTTGTCAGACTAGCAGATATCTAGTCTAGGCAGACAGGCTGCCTAACAAGAGACGCAGATAAATTATGAAGCCAGTTTTCGTTCCAACGCTCAAGGTTGATGTCTGCAGCTTCACGCGATTGACGATTCAGAGTTGTTTCTCGCAAACTGCGGCAACTCCTTTTAGAAAGCATTTTAGCACATTGCAACGCTTTTTTTGCGTAATCACTGGGGTCCTATCCTGATAATCCTGATCTTCACTTCATGGAAATCGATGTTTAAGCATGATTTCAGTGAGCTCATAAATTGAATAACATCACTGAGATATAGAGAGTCTACTATGAAAGAGGTTGCTGCTGGTATCCTTCTTTGTACTGATGTCTACTATATGGTTGTGGATCTAGGTTGACCTAAATTGATTTTCTATTCACAGTCTGTCTTTGTCCTAAAACGCCTATACTTATTCAATTTTGGATTCGAAGTACGAGCGTATTTAGAAGGGGAAAGGGTCAGGGGTGTCTCCTTGTTCACAACTTGTTCAGCTCTTCATCTCGGCCATGTCTTATTCACTTTTTCAACTCTACCGATACTATACTGCCGCCACCGCTGCCAAACAGTCTATCTATGAATACCAATGAAAGCAGGCCAGCAGATGTGGGGCGGCTGGCGGAGGGGAAGGGCGAAGTCAGATCCTAGAGGGGAGATTCTGTCTGGCAGGAGACAGAAATATGGTAAGGAGAGCTAAGCGGATCCGGGAGGGATCAAAAAGGCTGAGAGCGGATGAGAACAAGACACGGGCAACCCGGCCCGCCCTGCACACTTCCGGACCAAGAAGTCAAGGAGATCTACATGTAGATCTATGGGGGGGGGGCGTAGCCCAGTTGTCTAGCGCGGCGCTCTGTGTCAGCGGCCCAGGCTCGATTCCAAATGCAGTCAAATTATTTCGGGGCTAAATTGGAATTGCGGCTTGGCTCTGCTCGTGCAATTAACGGCCTTGAGGGCAAACCCCCAAGGCAAGTATTTTTCTTGCCTTGACTGCATTGAGCAGTCCATTGTGCTTAATTAGAGTAATAAAACACCTCAAAACTGTCATAAGGAGTTGCTACTCCCAAGTTATAGATCTAAGAGCTCCCTGTCTGGCTAAGTGCATCCCTCTACTTATCTCTCTACTAATCTCCATCGCACTCCAGCCAGTGAATGAATAGCTTGCGTAGGTCCTCAGTCTCCTGATCAGTATCAGAGCTTGAAAGCATGCCAATTGAAACCCGTCGAACGTTTCACCCGGAATTTTTTCCGGAATTTTGTGATCCGGGCCCGATTTTTAATTGATTTCCGGGTGAAGGCCCGGATCAGCTTTTTTGGCCCGGAACAGCCCCTTGTTCCGGAAAAAAATCCGGAAATATGATCCGGAAAATTTTCGGGAAAAGGAAAGCTGTTCCGGTCTGATTTTCCGGAATTTTTCACCCGGAACACTATGGAATTCTGGGTGTAGACCCGAATTTCAGTAGTGTTCCGGGTGAAAATGTTCCGGGTGAGATTTCGGGAATTGAGTCGGAATTCCCTAGTGATCCGGACCAACTGATCCGGAAAATTCACCCGGATCAGCTCCCTTGACCCGAATTTCAGCCAAGTTCCGGGCGAAGCTGATCCGGGAAAATTTCGGGACTTGAGTCGGAATTCCCTAGCGATCCGGACCAAATAATCCGGAAAATTCACCCGGATCAGCTCCCTTGACCCGAATTTCAGCCAAGTTCCGGGCGAAGCTGATCCGGGAAAATTTCGGGACTTGAGTCGGAATTCCCTAGCGATCCGGACCAAATAATCCGGAAAATTCACCCGGATCAGCTCCCTTGACCCGAATTTCAGCCAAGTTCCGGGCGAAGCTGATCCGGGAAAATTTCGGGACTTGAGTCGGAATTCCCTAGTGATCCGGACCAAATAATCCGGAAAATTCACCCGGATCAGCTCCCTTGACCCGAATTTCAGCCAAGTTCCGGGCGAAGCTGATCCGGGAAAATTTCGGGACTTGAGTCGGAATCAATCCGGCATCCATTATATAAGTTCCATGGGGATTTTGAGAGGAAGCCTCCGATGGAAAACCGCTGAATACAGACCCCAGCAAATGGCTATCCCATCAGGCAATCCCTGGCATCCATTTGGTCAACGGCGCTAATTCCTCTTGGAAAGCGAGGGGTAATAAAGCCTCGAAATTGCAATGTGAATTGATCTGCTTTTCGGCGGCTCTGTAGCGTCCGTAATGTGAGGCTGAGCCCATCCTCCGTACAGGTGACAATTGAAAAATTGTTGCGCCCTGTTTGTGTGCGAGAGGTTTGACTTCCACTGGCATGTAGTCTATCACAGCTGCTTAGTGTGTCAACGGGCTGAATGATTCTATCGTCATATTTGACGCTTAGAAGCATAAAATCAGCCAACCATATTGTTTGGCACAGCTGGGTGTCTAGACGGAGACTGTGGCATGGTTCCAAATAGCTCTAACTGGCCCAGTATGCAAAGCAGCTTTCCTATTAAGATAGACGCTAATCCGATTTTTGTCGGTACATGCTTCCAGTGGTTTGTCTAAGGCGTTTGCAGTTGCACCAGCCGTGAGCAGATCACGTCTAGAGTAGTCTATACGGACTACTATGGTCGGTAACCATATCGTGTGGCTCAAGGCAGCTGATAAGCTGACCTGCGATGGATAATCAATCCTCGCTTCTGTTGTGGCTCAAGGCAGCTGATAAGCTGACCTGCGATGGATAATCAATCCTCGCTTCTGTTGTGGCTCAAGGCAGCTGATAAGCTGACCTGCGATGGATAATCAATCCTCGCTTCTGTTGTGGCTCAAGGCAGCTGATAAGCTGACCTGCGATGGATAATCAATCCTCGCTTCTGTTGTGGCTCAAGGCAGCTGATAAGCTGACCTGCGATGGATAATCAATCCTCGCTTCTGTTGTGGCTCAAGGCAGCTGATAAGCTGACCTGCGATGGATAATCAATCCTCGCTTCTGTTGTGGCTCAAGGCAGCTGATAAGCTGACCTGCGATGGATAATCAATCCTCGCTTCTGTTGTGGCTCAAGGCAGCTGATAAGCTGACCTGCGATGGATAATCAATCCTCGCTTCTGTTGTGGCTCAAGGCAGCTGATAAGCTGACCTGCGATGGATAATCAATCCTCGCTTCTGTTGTGGCTCAAGGCAGCTGATAAGCTGACCTGCGATGGATAATCAATCCTCGCTTCTGTTGTGGCTCAAGGCAGTTGATAAGCTGACCTGCGATGGATAATTAATCCTCGCTTCTGTTGTGGCTCAAGGCAGCTGATAAGCTGACCTGCGATGGATAATCAATCCTCGCTTCTGTTGTGGCTCAAGGCAGCTGATAAGCTGACCTGCGATGGATAATCAATCCTCGCTTCTGTTGTGGCTCAAGGCAGCTGATAAGCTGACCTGCGATGGATAATCAATCCTCGCTTCTGTTGTGGCTCAAGGCAGCTGATAAGCTGACCTGCGATGGATAATCAATCCTCGCTTCTGTTGTGGCTCAAGGCAGCTGATAAGCTGACCTGCGATGGATAATCAATCCTCGCTTCTGTTGTGGCTCAAGGCAGCTGATAAGCTGACCTGCGATGGATAATCAATCCTCGCTTCTGTTGTGGCTCAAGGCAGCTGATAAGCTGACCTGCGATGGATAATCAATCCTCGCTTCTGTTGTGGCTCAAGGCAGCTGATAAGCTGACCTGCGATGGATAATCAATCCTCGCTTCTGTTGTGGCTCAAGGCAGCTGATAAGCTGACCTGCGATGGATAATTAATCCTCGCTTCTGTTGTGGCTCAAGGCAGCTGATAAGCTGACCTGCGATGGATAATCAATCCTCGCTTCTGTTGTGGCTCAAGGCAGCTGATAAGCTGACCTGCGATGGATAATCAATCCTCGCTTCTGTTGTGGCTCAAGGCAGCTGATAAGCTGACCTGCGATGGATAATCAATCCTCGCTTCTGTTGTGGCTCAAGGCAGCTGATAAGCTGACCTGCGATGGATAATCAATCCTCGCTTCTGTTGTGGCTCAAGGCAGCTGATAAGCTGACCTGCGATGGATAATCAATCCTCGCTTCTGTTGTGGCTCAAGGCAGCTGATAAGCTGACCTGCGATGGATAATCAATCCTCGCTTCTGTTGTGGCTCAAGGCAGCTGATAAGCTGACCTGCGATGGATAATCAATCCTCGCTTCTGTTGTGGCTCAAGGCAGCTGATAAGCTGACCTGCGATGGATAATCAATCCTCGCTTCTGTTGTGGCTCAAGGCAGCTGATAAGCTGACCTGCGATGGATAATCAATCCTCGCTTCTGTTGTGGCTCAAGGCAGCTGATAAGCTGACCTGCGATGGATAATCAATCCTCGCTTCTGTTGTGGCTCAAGGCAGCTGATAAGCTGACCTGCGAGGGGTAATAAAGCCTCGCTTTGATGAGACAACTTATCTGCTTTTCGGCGGCTCTGTAGCGTCCGTAATGTGAGGCTGAGCCCATCCTCCGTACAGGTGACAATTGAAAAATTGTTGCGCCCTGTTTGTGTGCGAGAGGTTTGACTTCCACTGGCATGTAGTCTATCACAGCTGCTTAGTGTGTCAACGGGCTGAATGATTCTATCGTCATATTTGACGCTTAGAAGCATAAAATCAGCCAACCATATTGTTTGGCACAGCTGGGTGTCTAGACGGAGACTGTGGCATGGTTCCAAATAGCTCTAACTGGCCCAGTATGCAAAGCAGCTTTCCTATTAAGATAGACGCTAATCCGATTTTTGTCGGTACATGCTCCATTGGTTTGTCTAAGGCGTTTGCAGTTGCACCAGCCGTGAGCAAATCACGTTGTCACGGCTGCTAACAAGAGTACCGGATCCCGGTATTCCGCCACTCTCTGGAAGGGGCCTTTGGATAGAAAGGCCCAAGCGATTGAAGCGACTGCTTTGGCGCGTGTGCCATCGCAGCAACCGCAGCCGTCACGATGCCCGTCATGCACCACAATGATGGATCAGATTCGGGCCCAAGGCGAAGCCGAGGACGAACTGTGTAAGTTTTTTATGCATATACTAGAAGACGTTAGCAGCCTCGTATATATATAAGTGTTGTTGATTCTTAAGTTTGAATCTGCTTCGCCACTCTCCTCATTTTTATGTACTTAATAGGCCATCAATTGAGCGGAGTTCGTGAAAAGCTGTCGGAGGCTCAAGCCGAAAATCGTCAGATGAAAGCTGAAGTTCTTCGATTGGAAGCTATCTCCGCTACGAGCTCGTCGGAATCCGACACGACCGTGGCGAGAAGCCAGGCAGTGCTCTTTCAATCTCGGCCAGCCGCAGAGCGGCAAAAGAAGGCGGACCAGGTGAAGGCGCGACGAATCGCCAGTGCTGCCGAAAATGAGGGGCCGACTTCTGGAAACATATATTTCCAGACGGCGAGCTACTCGAGGAGTGAAATGCGGGCGATGTCCAAGATCGAGTGCATAACACCACCACCGCATTTATTTGCAATTAATTTCTAGCTTTTTGTTAAGGCCAAATTTGCTGGATTCGATTTCATTAGAAACGCTCTTCGAGACATTGGCTGTCTACATTTATGAGCCCTGATAGGTCCTGGAAAATGAGACAAAAGTCGTTCCTTAATTTTTGCGGAGATCTTTACAATTCTTAAGCAAGTGAATAGACAAGTCAGCTGACTTGAGTTAACTAGCTAATTAGCTGTATAGCGAGTGACCCACCTGACAGATGCAATCAGAGGTAGGCGATGGGGATCCCTGAAGAGTAGCCAATGTCGCGATAAGGTATATAAAACCGTATACGGCTTCAAAAAAAGTTAATGGTAGCATCGAAGTCCAGCTGCCCATCCGAGTGACATTCAGAAGGTCAGCATTTTTTGTTTCTGAAAGTACGTAGAAGTGCATAGAAATATACGATTTGCAGTTGTGCACAACTGAATTCAGTATTTCTGTTCGTGGACGGCTAAATCGAATTCGATTCAATTCGTAGTCGTGGAAAATGTATGGAACAATGACCCGTTCTTTATTTAATTTTCTGCTACTGTGATAAGCCTAAGATTTGGCTGCAAATCCGGTTCAATCATCCAGAATTCACCTGGATTCGTGTGCTAATCCGGTTCACTCTCCCGGAATTCGCCCGGATTTGTGTGCTGATCCGGTTCACTCGCCCGGAATTAGCCCGGATTTGTGTGCTGATCCGGTTCACTCGCCCGGAATTAGCCCGGATTTGTGTGCTGATCCGGTTCACTCGCCCGGAATTGTGTGCTGATCCGGTTCACTCGCCCAGAATTAGCCCGGATTTGTGTGCTGATCCGGTTCACTCGCCCGGAATTAGCCCGGATTTGTGTGCTGATCCGGTTCACTCGCCCGGAATTGTGTGCTGATCCGGTTCACTCGCCCAGAATTAGCCCGGATTTGTGTGCTGATCCGGTTCACTCGCCCGGAATTAGCCCGGATTTGTGTGCTGTTCCGGTTCACTCGCCCGGAATTGTGTGCTGATCCGGTTCACTCGCCCGGAATTGTGTGCTGATCCGGTTCACTCGCCCGGAATTGTGTGCTGATCCGGTTCACTCGCCCGGATTTGTGTGCTGTTCCGGTTCACTCGCCCGGAATTGTGTGCTGATCCGGTTCACTCGCCCGGAATTGTGTGCTGATCCGGTTCACTCGCCCGGAATTGTGTGCTGATCCGGTTCACTCGCCCGGAATTGTGTGCTGATCCGGTTCACTCGCCCGGAATTGTGTGTTGATCCGGTTTTCGTCGCCCGGAATTTAGCCCGGATTTGTGTGCTGATCCGTTCCACTCGCCCGGATCGCACCCGGAACAGTCACCGGATTTTTTTAGCGATCCGGGTCTATTTTCCGGAATTTTTCTTTTTGATCCGGAAATTTCGCCCGGATTCTGTAAACTTTCGTTACAGATCCGGAATTTCCACCCGGATCAGATTGCATTACTGGAATAGGAAAAAATTCCGGGTGAACGCAAAAAATTCCGGGCGAAATTCCGGGTGAAAAGTTCGACGGGAATGAAGCCAGAAGTATCGATGAAGACTGGGGGGACGCTCAACCTGGAATCACTTATTAGTTATTACTCGGAAAAGCATTTGCCCCGAGAGTCTCTTGAAAATTTAGCCAAGCGGCAATAGTAAAGTCAATGCATGACACTCGATGCTGCTCAGTTGCCTCAAGAGTCGAGGCGGGCGGCAGGCGGAGCAGTCCATGCTCAGTGCATGCTTCGATGCTTCAGTTGCACGATGTTTCCCGAAAAATCTTTTTTCGTATTGACAACACTCAAATTGATAGCTGATAGTTACATTGCCAATATTCGTAGAACTTTATACACTATATGCTATTGCGCGGCGCATCTGAAGGCTGCGTACGACTGTTTAATCTAAGGACTGGAGGGTGCCCACACAAACCCTGAATTACCCCAGCTAACGCTGGCACCCATTTTATAGCTGGGTGAACTGAAGCAATGCTAGACAATTTTAAGTGTCTTGCTCAAGGACACAAACTTCAGTTCCGCGTGGATCGAGAATCGAACCCCCGACCTTAAAGTCGTGAGTCCGAAGCTCTAACCACTAGGTTACAACCCCTTGGTATCTGATAGCTATCCTTTAACTATCCGTAGATGCCCTTAGACTATCCGTAGATACCCTCAAGACTATCTGTAGATACCCTTAGACTATCCGTAGATACCCTTAGACTATCCGTAGATAACCTTAGACTATCTGTAGATACCCTTAGACTATCCGTAGATGCCCTTAGACTATCCGTAGATGCCCTTAGACTATCCGTAGATACCCTTAGACTATCTGTAGATACCCTTAGACTATCCGTAGATACCCTTAGACTATCCGTAGATGCCCTTAGACTATCCGTAGATGCCCTTAGACTATCCGTAGATGCCCTTAGACTATCCGTAGATAACCTTAGACTATCCGTAGATACCCTTAGACTATCCGTAGATGCCCTTAGACTATCCGTAGATACCCTTAGACTATCCGTAGATGCCCTTAGACTATCCGTAGATGCCCTTAGAGGCTTAGACTATCCGTAGATGCCCTTAGACTATCCGTAGATGCCCTTAGACTATCCGTAGATACCCTTAGACTATCCGTAGATAACCTTAGACTATCCGTAGATAACCTTAGACTATCCGTAGATAACCTTAGACTAACCGTAGATAACCTTAGACTATCCGTAGATGCCCTTAGACTATCCGTAGATAACCTTAGACTATCCGTAGATAACCTTAGACTATCCGTAGCTGCCCGACTATCTGTAGATACCCTTAGACTATCCGTAGATACCCTTAGACTATCCGTAGATACCCTTAGACTATCCGTAGATAACCTTAGACCATCCGTAGATCCGTAGACCCTTACATTATTTGTAGACACCGTAAGATTATTCTGAGATACTTTTAGATCATTAAAATAGATTTCTGTACGCTGCCAATAAAAAAATTGATGAGCATGAATTATGAACTCAAGAAATACATGCAATATTAAATTGTGCCTACAACTGCAGCATTCTTATCTACTCACACTGCACTGCAACACACATACAGAACTGGCTACAGAGCACGCAGCGGTACTCAAGAGTGCAGCCCAGATTTCCAGCCAAATGCAATAAGGCTGCAGACATTATCAAGTTTACGAGCTTTTTATATGAACCAGTTTTACTCGTAGATACTGTCTATGAATAATAAAACAATATACGCAATAATGCTGTTTCCAGCGCAGAGACGGACGGCACATAATTAAATATTGCTCTTTTATTGTCGCCAAAAAGAATCTCCCACTGGTACTTTTGTCAAGCCTGTGGGGAATTTCGCACAAGGAACCGATGGGTTGCTATGAGCAACTTGGCCCAAGGAAATCTTGAACGAGAAGCTGGATTTTCTGGAAGCTGGAAGAAACGTCGGTTCCCCCGTCCTACGAGTACTTGAGTAGTTCTTGTGTAAAACACGCATCATCTGTCCTACGAGTACTTGAGTAGTTCTTGTGTAAAACACGCATCATCTGTCCTACGAGTACTTGAGTAGTTCTTGTGTAAAACACGCATCATCTGTCCTACGAGTACTTGAGTAGTTCTTGTGTAAAACACGCATCATCTGTCCTACGAGTACTTGAGTAGTCATTGTGTAAAACACGCATCATCCGTCCTACGAGTACTTGAGTAGTCCTTGTGTAAAACACGCATCATCCGTCCTACGAGTACTTGAGTAGTCCTTGTGTAAAACACGCAGCATCCGTCCGAGTACTTGAGTAGTCCTTGTGTAAAACATCATCATCCGTCCGAGTACTTGAGTAGTCCTTGTGTAAAACACGCATCATCCGTCCTACGAGTACTTGAGTATTTCTTGTGTAAAACACGCATTTATCAAAGTTCTATTATGGTTCGAAATCTGATTATATTTACCGAGACAGTGAGAATCTATTTAGCTTTAGAATGAGACTAAGATTCGGCCTTCTACCATTGCGTGCAAACAGTAAAACCTGAAGTCTACCGGGTAAGGGGGTAACTGTCTGAGAAATCAAGGCTTTATATGGGAAGACTTTCGCACTCCCAGAATCTGGTTTAAGGCCTCCTTAGATTCAGCAGCCCCTGTCCCGCCATCTTCCGGCGGTCAAGTCAGTGTAATAAGAGTACAAGCAAGCAGCCCGGCAGTGGCCAGTACAGGACAATGCCAAGTGTCTGACAATTGAGCCCATTTACTGTACTATATGTCTGCCTCCTCATTCTTTTCATCATGGTTACAAAAAAATTTTGACTGATTTTTTTGCGTGCGCACACAAAAAAATCAAACCGTTGAGCATGGTTGAGCATGATTTCTATTGACTGGATTCGACAGCTATATATTAACATACTTTTCTTCTGGCTAGCTTGCTGCAAAGCTCACCTGATTGACATCTATTTTTTTCTGTCAGCGTCTGCATTCTTTTTAAAATGCCGTCATTCAATTTGTATGGTCAGTTCAAATACTGTTGACTAGCACAGAATATTCAGCATTTGTAATGATAGAATTACAATAGAAATAGTACGTGTAAAAGAGCTGCACCCCAAGCCTTCGGGCTTGGCCCTCATGAGCGAGAGCCGCTCCCCGAGCAAATATATGCAGAACATATTTAATAAATGAATTAACAACTAACCTCATCGCCGCCCTGACCAAGATGGTTAATGACTGGTGCAGGCGGCGGCTGCGGTGGCGGCGGCGGCGGCTGGCCACCCACCCGAGACACCAGCATCTTGACGGTGGCGCCAACAGGTATAGCGCGCAACAGACTAACAGCGTCCGCTTGAGTCTGGCCAGTCAGTTTAAATCCGTCCACCTCTAGCAGCTGATCGCCAGCCTTCAGCCTGCCGTCCTTAACAGCCGAACCTTTGCCTAGAACATTCTTCACATAGATCCCATTGCTATTATCCTGCGACTCTTTAGCTGTAACAGAGAAGCCCAATCCGTCGGCTGATTTGCGTATATCGATAGTGAAAGTGTGCACAATAGAGCCAGCATCCGCAGTGCCGTCGGTCGGGCCGGATGCGGGGGCGGATGCGGGGGCGGGATCGACAGCAGGGCGCCGATTATTATTTAACAACGGTTTCCGCAGTCTAGGCATAACTGGAGGCGGCGATGGCGATCGAGGCGGAGTCGATGGCTTCAACTGCACTGCCGGAGGCGGCGGCGGCGGCGGCGGGGACGAAGAAGACGGAGGTGCCGCAGCGGTGGCAGCAGCCTTAACGACAGTTTTAGTATTACTAATAGGCACATACGGTGGAGGCGGAGGCGGCGGCGGGGGCGGCGGTGGCGGTGCAACTAGCACAGGTGAGTCGGATCTTTCAGAGTTTTCTGGCTGCTGCATCATAATCGACTGAGTGTGAGCTCGAGCAATTTCGTCTAGATTGCGGCATAGTTGCTCCTGCGGTTGCTGCTGCTGTTTGAGAATGCGCAGATCTAAGCGCAACTCTTGCACCGCTTCGCGCAACAATTCCTGAGCTCTGTTGGGGCGGTTTGAGTTTCACGCATGTACCTGCCTAGTTTTTTCTTTAAATTTTACCTATATAAATAAAAAAAAACGGCCACAATTTACAGTCACACCAGTGACCATAGACAATACGGTCACAATGCAAGGTCACACCGATGACCCTAGACAATACGGTCACAATGCAAGGTCACACCGATGACCCTAGACAATACGGTCACAATGCAAGGTCACACCGGTGACCATAGACAATACGGTCACAATGCAAGGTCACACCGGTGACCATAGACAATACGGTCACAATGCAAGGTCACCCCGGTGACCATAGACAATACGGTCACAATGCAAGGTCACACCGGTGACCCTAGACAATACGGTCACAATACAAGGTCACCCCGGTGACCATAGACAATACGGTCACAATGCAAGGTCACACCGGTGACCCTAGACAATACGGTCACAATGCAAGGTCACACCGGTGACCATAGACAATACGGTCACAATGCAAGGTCACCCCGGTGACCATAGACAATACGGTCACAATGCAAGGTCACACCGGTGACCCTAGACAATACGGTCACAATGCAAGGTCACACCGGTGACCATAGACAATACGGTCACAATGCAAGGTCACACCGGTGACCCTAGACAATACGGTCACAATGCAAGGTCACCCCGGTGACCATAGACAATACGGTCACAATGCAAGGTCACACCGGTGACCATAGACAATACGGTCACAATGCAAGGTCACACCGATGACCCTAGACAATACGGTCACAATGCAAGGTCACACCGATGACCCTAGACAATACGGTCACAATGCAAGGTCACACCGGTGACCCTAGACCCTAGACTCGCGGTCACAGGCCTAGGTACAGTTAAGTACTACTCTAACTAGCCCAACCCAACCCAGCCAGCAGACTCACTGTTGGAATGACACGCCCAACAAAGAGTTGCCATTGATTTCCACAATTCGATCGCCCGGTCTCAATCGGCCGTCCTTGGCAGCCGAACCGCCGGCACCCAGGGCCTGAATTTCTAGGCCTGCAGTTCGTTGACTGCGATCTAAAAACGGTTTTGTTGTCATGCCGACCGCATTCCTAGCAGCGCCGGCCGATGCCCGGTCAATAGAGATGCGAATCAGATAACTGGCCGACTCAAACTCTTGAGCATCGTCCGATTCGAGTTCAGCCTCGCCAGGGGGAGAATCGTATCGCTCAGCCTCGCCGTCCGACTCGGGCAGTGTAGGCAGAAAATCCGCAGGCGGAGGCGGCAGAAGAGACGGATGATGCAGCTGATGCTGCTGCTGAAACTCCGTCAGAAGCAGATCGTCTGTGCCATCAGCTGTAGACGCCTCGGACGATGCTGGCCGCGTCTGGGCGATGAGCTGCACAGGAAATATTGATTTAAGTCATTCAGGGAGACTGCACTTTATCAATGGGAGATTGCACTTTTTCTATGGGAGATTGCACTTTCTCTATGAGAGATTGCAATTTCTCTATGGGAGATTGCACTTTCTCTATGAGAGATTGCACTTTCTCTATGAGAGATTGCACTTTCTCTATGGGAGATTGCACTTTCTCTATGAGAGATTGCACTTTCTCTATGAGAGATTGCACTTTCTCTATGGGAGATTGCACTTTCTCTATGAGAGATTGCACTACGCTGTTGACCCAACTCACCATTTCTCGATCGTCCAGAACATCGGCAACCCGGTCGTCCCAGTCAAGAATTCCGCCATCCCTGGCCAGAGTCACGCAGGTGACGGTAAACGGCGGCTCAGCCAAGGTGGCGGCGGTGCCATCGCCAGCATCAGTCGGTGGTGCGGTGGCTACCCCGGCAGCTGGAGAAGAGGTCGAGTTTGATGATGAAGACGCCGCCGCCGCGGCAGCTGATCTGAATCGACTGGTTGCCTTGGCAACCAGATCGCGTATGGTGATCTCGCCGGCGCCGCATGGCACCACCAGCTTTGTGGAACCGAAGCTCACCGTCACTTTCATTGATTGCTGCAGAATCTGCTGCCGCTTCTGCGTTTGCTCTTCTCCAAGTCTGCAAGCAACCGCAGCTCCGTGAGCATCCCAAGAGTTTGATCTGGAGAATTTGTGCTCAGATCTGCAATTATGGCAGTGAAAAAATCATATAACTGAACGTTGAACTTGTTGTTGCTTAGGAAACTATAAATTAAATATTAAACTAAATTTGAATTTGGCAACTGCCATGAAAAATTGTACTTAGCCTCTGATACCAGATTGGTCAAACCAAGGTTTCATTAGCGATTTAAATTTCTACACATAGAAGAATAGATACAAGAGACACATACAAACAACTCATTTTAAGTATATGGATTTAATATTTTTCATTTTAATATATATATGGGAAAATTTAAGATTTACCAATCATTTTTTTTTGTTTGGGATTTTCACTGAATTGTTTTAAACAGCAAGGAGATTGTATATACCTTAGCATACTTCAAACATCATTGTTACACAACTGGCAAAAGGCATTACTATATATTCTACTAACTCCCTTGAGTAGGCACACACAAAGGAATGTATAGCAACCTTCACTATATTTTTAAGGCATATACAAGTCTTGGGAGTTGTATTTCTTAGCTTTTATAGCTAAGCTAACTTGGCTTTCAAAGGCATTAATTATAACTAATTAATAACTAATTAATATAAGCAATTAGACCTAAGCCAAAATTCCAATTTAGCTTCAAAAGTAATTTGATTGCACTTTGAATTGAGCCAAGGCTACTAGCACATAAGAGGCATGCTAGAGCACTAGGTTACTAGCCACTTTTGATGTTGTCATGCTTAGTCTCTAGTTTCTAGCATAAATTGCTAGGTAGTTATAAAATTTATGACAATATATCAATTAGGATTTTATTAACAAAAAAAGTTAATGCATAAAGATTTGATGTTAACAACAATGAATATTTTCACTTAACAACTAGTATTTTACTTAGCAAAAATCCTATTTTAATGAGAAGTATACTTTTTGCAAAAAAATTAATAAATAAATACCTAAAGCACCTTTTGCAGAAAACACGCTTTTAATCAAGTAGCATTATTGTCAAATTAAATATTACTTATTGCCAAAAAGAAAAATTTCATTAAGTGGGAAATCACTTAAAGTGACAAATAACCATTCAACATTATATTTTAAGAAATTTATATTAATAATAAACCTTTACAATTAGAAGTATAAAAAACCTAATTATAATCCTTAAATCATAGGATTATAGAATATAAGTTTAAATCCTAAACCCAAGGCCAAAGTTTTTACTGAATTTAACTTATATATATTTATTATTAAAAATAATATAATGCAAAAACATTAAAAATATCAATATTAAATTAAAAAATATCATTTTAAATTTGAGTAATAAGGATTAATAAATTACTTAACAAGAATAATATAGATAAGCTATTTTCTAGGGTTTATAAGTCATTGTAAATATGATTGTAAGCAAAACTTTAATTTTATTTTAATTATTATGCTATTATTTACTTGTCTTTATTGATTTATACTATTATTAAAATAATTTTGTTTTATTTTATTTAGCTTAACAATTCAATATAAAAATATTGATATAGTTATAGCTATAAGTCTATAAAAAAGCATTAAACTTTTATATTTCTTTAGCCATTGGGCATAGGATACTAGTTGTTTTGGTGACAAGTCATTTTGGTGACAGACATTTTGGTGACAAATAGTCATTTTGGTGACAAGTTGCTTTTGTAATAGACCACTTCATTTTTGATGAAAAAATAAAGATTTTAAGAGTATATTTATTTTAGTGATAACAGGTGCTTTATAATATTAGCTTGAAGTTATATTGTTAAGATTTATGCTTTGTATATATATTTAAATTTTTTGCCAAAAGATTAATATTTTAAGAAAAGAAATCAAACCAATTAGATTGTTTTATTTTTGAGCAGATTGTTTTAAATTGTCTTAGAATATTTAGACATAAACTATACTATAAACCTATAAATCCTTATGAAATGTCAACCATAAGAAAAGCAGAGATATTCACTGGACACTGTATTATTTGGATTGGAAAACATAAATTCAAAAGATTGCAACCCTGTAATTGTAAATAAACAAAATTAAATAAAGCAATATTTAACCATTTCAAAAAATTTTTACATTTTTAGGTTTAATATCCCTTAAGATTTGCAAGGTTATTTTCTATTTAAAAACAGAATGGCTATCACTAAAAGGGTATTTTTCTTGTCACCAAAATGACAATTGCTTGTCACCAAAATGACAATTGCTTGTTACCAAAAAGACTATCACCAAAATGTCACCAAAATCTAGGGGCCGGGCTACTAGGGCATAGTTATATTATATAATTACAAATATAAGTCATAAAAATAGTTATTTATATTCATAGTAAATATATCTCTAACTACTATATCTTGTCTATACTATTATTATATACCATTTTACTAGCTCCAAAATCAAAATATTTAAACTTAACTTAGAATTTAAATGTACATTATATGGAGAAAATAGACCTAGCCTAACATTTATTGCACATTATTGTAGTAGAATAGTACACTTTTTAGCATCTATTATGGATTTTACATTCATTCTCAGTTGAATTTAACTAAGAAGTGTAACCTAGGTTTAAATTTGGCACCAGAAATGCAGTGACATGTCTGCTCAGGAGTCAGGACCAGGTGACATTTGAGTCAAAAATTAAATAATAATATTTTAGGGTCAGTTGTAGGCCTTTACCTGTCAGTCCAGCTATATACAGCACTTATAGTCATACATCAACGATCAGTGTCTTTTTCCTTAAAGCCGCTATACGGTATCTATCTATATCTAGGCTATAGGCCATATGCCTATATGATATGATAGTGGGCTGGAGATTATTACTTACGTATGTATATGGAGAAGAAAAATTTACTTAAAAATGATTTTTATCGGGTAAAGGTATCACATTACGCCTCTTTATTCACTCTTAGAGTCTTAGATGATTCACTTATGTGATTATGTCTTGCATAGTCGTTGGAAGATCATAGTTTTGTTGATGTTTTCTGTGAAAACCGTATTTTAAAAAGTTTTAAATAACTAAAAAACAAAAGATAAGCACAATAGTAGCTTTTAGTTAAAGTTAAGAATTCTTGAATGCTTAAGCCTTTTCGTTATCATTTTATGTCAAAATTAGTTTTGCAGTTGAGCCGTATAAATTCGTAACAAAAGAAATAAAATTAAAATATCAAATCAATGCATGCAAAATTTGTTGAATTTATAGTAGGCGCTTTACTACGCACATAATATTAACACACATGCAAAAAAGTTTGAATTTCAAGTAATTGACTTTAGATGGCTACTGAAACTACTCGTATTCAAGGACGCTATTTTGAAGTGACATTTATACTAGTGCAGTTCTACTACATGTACTTACATGTATTTAGGCGATAACGTATACTCAGTGGTGTGGTCCTGAACCGCCATTGGGCGTAGCCAAAGAGGGTCATGGGGTTCATAGCCCACAGAGACCCGACTATTGAAATTTAGAATATTGCTTTTTTAATTGTCAGCAAAATTAAATTAAGGTGATCATCGATACACGAAGAACACACGACTTAAAAGCTATAAACCCCTCGCCTAGCCTGTGGCGCTAAGTCATTTTATTCAGTGATTCTTGCCTCACTGAAAAATACCCTGGAGCTTGATTATGTCACAGTGACATTGACTATGAGGAGTGCTATGACTGATCTTGGCTCGCGATCCCTCAGATAAAAATCCGGGTTATGCTATTGTTGACCGAATGGGACCGCGGTACATGTACGTTGTTCACCACGCGCGACTGTCTATCTATATCCAACCACGTGATCCCTGAATTATGACTTCATCATCCATTTCATAATGTATAATGCATATACATGTATAGGTAAGGCGATAAGAGAGCCCTGCAGATCAGTCGACTATTATACAATTGTGAACAGTACATTACATGTATACGATTAATTTACATGGATACCTAAGCGTAAATACACGTGTATACATTGTGACGGGGCTGCGTTAAAACACATGTGTATAAACACATGGGCTATGGCGCTGAAAATTAATTATACAGTCCCGAGCAGCTTTTTTACGTAACACGGTGGTCCTGGACGTATCATTTTACGTATCACATATTTACATGTAAGTCGCTATTGGCTGGGAGCAGTCACGTGACTTACATGTGTGTTGCCAATAGAAACGGCCGGGGGAATCCCTAGGTTGCGCATGTATGCTTTGTACCATGCGATACCTCGCGGTTTGCAGTTAAGCCGAATAAATTCGTAACAAAAAATGAAAGCAATTAAAATATCAAATCGATGCATGCAAAGTTTGTTGAATTTTTTTAGTATAGGCGCTCTACTACACACAGTGACTCAATATTAAAAGCTATGTATATGCAGAATAAGTTTGAATTTCAAGTACTTGACTTGAGATGGCTATTGAAACTATTCAAGGACGCTTTTGATGAAGTGACATAGAGAAGGCCGGTTGAATCGAACCCTAGGTTGCGCCCAAGCATGGTACAAAACAACAAAAATCGGCACGAATTGTAAATTAGACATTACCCCCCCCGTTCGGAAACAAGCAGGGTTGTGGGGTGACTATATCTACTCGTATTGCGAGACAGTGAATTGAGCGCTAGGACTCAGTTACTGTTCTTGCCTTGAATGGGTCGTGATGGATCCATGCACAGTTGAAAAACAACAGCAAAAACAGTCACTACATGTACCTCGGTATTTGGCCTTCTGTATTCGCTGTGAATAACAATAACAACAGCAATATAAAAGCAACAACAAAAAATGACAACGACAGCTGCCCGCAATCGAAAGAGACCAAGCGCAACATTGACACACGTATAGACACAGCCCTGACTACAAACCTCTTCTTTCATTAGACTTCCATTTAAGACACGAGACGTGTAGGTATTTAGTAATACGGTTTCAATTTGCCTCAATGTAATGACTGGTTAGAAATCCCTTATTTGTTCTTGCACAACTGTTATGGAAAACTTTACGAGGGGTGCATTTAAAACCGAATTTTTTATTCTTAGACAATGATGCAAGTGAGAACTACTTTCTAGGAAATGCAGGACAGGATTACCGTTCGCCTCAACCCAAGTCAGCTCAAATGATTACAGTGTTACATATTTGCTGAAAGTAACAAAGTAACAGCGGAGTCTTGGCTGTACTACCTATGGCCAGTAGCCTTTCAAGGTCAGATAAACTCGTTATTAACCATGCGGCAAAAAAGCAGAAAAGGCCGAAATCAGAAGTCATAATAGGCACCTATTGCTTGAATTATTCCTACTAGAGCTTTAAATGATTAATTACTGTAAAAGGTTTACGAATATTTATTTTAATGGATCAATATACATTGGTAGTAAATAGAATAGAATAGAAGAATAGAGAAGACGCATAGGGTTACAGAATTCTCAGAGGGGCATAGAGCAGTGTCACTCGGGGTCAGGTCAAGGTCGCTGAGTCTGTATAAGCGAGGCAGCACGGCCTTGGCCACGTCAAGCCGCTCTCGCGATGGGTGAAGCAGCGCCATCGCGAGGGGGTTGGCTTCACCGCGACCGTGCCGTCGCAGAACGTGGCCGGCGAGGGTTTGTCGCCGCCGCCGCAGGATAACGCTGAGAGGCGGAAGGCCGGTGCGCCGGTCGAGATCGCGGTTCGAGATGGTCTCGGAGAATCGGATGCCGAGTGTGTAGCGGAGAAGCGCCCGGTAGATGCCGTTTAGTGCGTTTTCCCGCGTTTTCCCGGGTGGTGGTCACCGGTATGGTTTCCAGTCCGTAGAGCAGGATCGGTTCGACTATGGCGCGGAAAAGCTTGATCTTTGCACGCCAGGCTTGTGCTTTTAGGTCCGTTATGATATCTTCAGGATTCAGGATCAAGATCAGCGCGCCCAAGTAGCGGAAGTCTTGGCAGGTTGAGATCGTTTCGCCGCTCGGAAGGCTCAGCTCGGTAGTAAATACAGCTTGTACATGTATAGTGTATACAAGGACCACTGAAGTCCTAAGTAGTCCTTGAGTGTATACCGGTATTGTATCAGAAATCCATGTAATATTGCGCTAAATATATCGCAAAATTTAATTGCCAGATTTGTTATAATCTATGCGGAATTTCTCAGATGACCAGCAGCTCAAGGGTACATGTAGAGTGCTCAGATGGTCAAGTGTTGAGGAATTAGGAGCGGGAGATGTATTTTGAATTAATCAGCAAGGTCGATTTACAAAAGGCCGGTACGCCCGGATAATAAAAAATATGTTATTGCATAGCAGCGAAAAAGATTTTTGTTTGTTTCCAGCAAACCATAATCCTGCAACCCGTGCATCACGGAATCCAGGAATTCTTGTTCTACAATTTAAGATATACATGTAAGGATAATACCCATATAGGCTCGATTCAGGTGTGACGTGTGATTAGCAATACCTAGATTTGGGATGGCACTCTTGGAGAATTGTTACCTATTGCGCTGATGAAAGACAATTTCTTTGTAAAACTATTCAGCAGTTCTGGTTCCGATGTCCACGAGGATCTTGCAGTGCATTGTGGACTCGCTCAAACAGCAAGTTGACGCAGGCCTGCTGTTCGCTGCATGTCTTCCAGATCGGCGACGAGCGAGTTTCCAACGCGACACTGCATCGCCTTGGCCGTCCAGACTACCTATCGCTGGCCACTTCTTCTGCGCACGAGTCGTACTGCCTGATAGTCAGGCAGGAGGTGCAGCAGCTGACGCGACTCGTCGACTGCCAGATGGCAGATCTCAAACACGGCTTTGAGATAACAGAAAAGTAGCTCGTAGTGCCAGCTTCCCAGAGCAGAAAGCTCGAATCTTATTGGCCACTGCTTCACCCTTCCCGTGGAATGCGCTGAAGAGGATAAATACCAGACAGGAGCACAGGCTACGCAAGCTGCTTCCTTGATACAAAAGACGCCAGAACACATCGCCAGCAAAACTATGTTTGGTAGAGGGGCCAGACAGTTGGTCTTGGCTCTGGCCGTGCTGTCAGCCTGTCGCACAGTTGAGCCGATCGCTGTGATCAAAGCCGTGTGCATTGTCTCTAACGATACCAACTTTCGAAACGACATCTCCTTCCTTGAGTACTCGGTGAACTATGTGCACAACAGAACCGACCTGTTTCCTCAGATCCGGTTTCAGATGGATTACCAGTACACCAACGGGGTGAGTAGGGTTGGCATTTTTGATGACAATATATTTGGACAACTAAATTGGCTAAATATTTGTTACACTATCTTCTATGTAGGGTTTTAGCACACATGTCGTTTACGTGCATACATTCATGTCGTTATAAATACAAAAATTCGCATGCATCAAACAGTCCCAGAAAATAGAAATTCGGTTTCGTGTACCGCAACACAATTCGCAGGATGACAGGGGCAGCGCGGTGCACGCCTTAGTGAGAAGCTACTACCCGGCCAAGGACAAGGTGCTCATCTTCGGAGCCACTTACTCATCCCAATCCGAGTGGGTGGCTGCAGTGGCCAGGTACTATCAGCTACCTCAGGTGAGTTGGCGTCCGGAGTACAACCATTAACACAAGGTATTGCCTTTCAATCTTTCATGCGCTTTGCACGGCATTGAGAAAAGCAGTTTTGGTGAATGGCAAGAGGAGAGCCACGGAGAATCAGTTGGTGAATGTGATCGTTGATCGTGTACACCTGGAACAAGTGAGGAGGAACTTTACCTACCTTGGATCGAGAATAGAAGACAATGGAAAGTCAGACATGGAGATTCGGATATGGATTGGGAGAGCTGCAAGTGCGCTGGCAAAATTGGACAGCATCTGGAGAGCAAGCTGGAGAGAGATCTGGGGCTGTAGCCTAGTGGTTAGAGCGTCGGACTCACGGCTTGAAGGTCGAGGGTTCGATTCTCGATCCACGCGGAACAGTTTGTGTCCTTAAGCAAGACACTTAACTCTGCATTGCTTCAGTTCACCCCAGCTGTAAAATGGGTGCCAGCATTGGCTGGGGTAATTGAGGGTGTGTGGCGACCCCCCAGTCCTTGGACTGAACAGCCGTACGCAGCCTTCAGATGCGCCGTGCAATAGCTGTGGCTGAGCTGTCGGTTGCACATCTACCCATTAGGGCAGGTGTAATCAATTATTAGTATTACGAGCTATTACGGAGAGCAAAAAACATCCACATGAAAAATAAAATGCTTCTGATGAGATCGGTAGTCGTGGTAACTCTACTCTATGCGTGTGAGAGCTAAACAATGGAGAAGAAAGATGAAAAACGACTGAGGCTTTCGCGATAATGACCTACATAAAGGATGCGGGTCACTTCCCGGAAGGAGAAAAAGACTGATTCTGATAAATATTCTGCAGAAAGTATGTGGAAAGCTTCGTAGATCTGATTAAAAAAAGCAAATTCCGCTTTTTATGCCATATTTTAGAAGTGATGGAGTGCTGAAGACTGTAATTGAAGGTGATGTTGAGGGACGAAAGGGCAGAGGCCGCCACAAGGTAACTGGACAGGAAATCTGAAGGAGCGGAGCAGAGAGAGGATGGAGAATGGTGCAGCTGAGCAGGACGGTCTTGGATCGAAGAGCTGGAGGGTCGCTGTCAAAAAATGCGTGCACCAGTAGCCATTTTGGCTACGGATCTGATGATGATGATGGTGATGATGATGATGATGATGATGATGATGGTGATGATGATGATGATGATGATGATGATGATGATGATGATGATGATGGTGATGATGATGATGATGATGATGATGATGATGATGATGATGATGATGATGATGATGATGATGATGATGATGATGATGATGATGATGATGATGATGATGATGATGATGATGATGATGATGATGATGATGATGATGATGATGATGATGCTGATGATGATGATGATTTTTTTTTAGAGGCAGGGGGGTTGTGTGCACCCTGGTGCACTTTAAGCGACATAGGCACACAACCGGCGAGAGGCATTACTGCCCATTCCGCCGACTCCCCTGAGCAGGCACACAAGCGCGCGGATACGTACGCAGGCACACACTCACACAGGAGTGTACAGCGGCCCTACATGTAACTTTATATTATTGTTAGGCATGTACACTTCACTGCGCCTTGGGGGTTGGCTCTCAAGGCCGTTAATTGCACGAGCAGAGCCAAGCCGAGATTCCAATTCAGCCCCAAATTAATGTGACTGCACTTGGAATCGAGCCTGGGTCGCTGGCACACCAGAGCAGCTGCGCTACCGCTGGGCTACGGCCCCCCATGATGATGATGATGATGATGACATTGGTAATTTAGTGTTTAAAAAACTGAAAACTATAAAACTCTCGCTGATGCGAAAACGGGCTTCAGCGAATTTGTCACAATTTACAAGTGAAAATTCCCGATGGGAGCACTAAACAACAATTTGAGCTTACAACTCGCTTTGACTCGTCAAAGAAGGTTGACTTCACCTATCTGGCAATTATCCGCAGTAAATGAAAAGGTATAATATCTTTAGCCATCAGGAGACAGCGCGTTAACTTTTTAATCTTGAGTTTTTTTGCCTGAGATCCTTTCTGGCAGAAACCTCTGCGCACCTGCGACCAAGCAAAATCGTTTTTTCACGAGGTTCTCATTTTCCTCTTTTGAACAAAAGCAGTTGCCAAAGGAATCGTTTGCCTACTCGCAGCTTTGGTGATCGCCCTTTAATTCGAATTCTTTTCACCGACTCTGAACACGGAACTTCCACGCTTCCAGCAATTGACCGGAGCTCAGGTGTGCCGACTTGGCAGCGCTTGCTCCGACCCTTTAATCTGAGGACAATCCCTGTCTTCCTTGATTTCAACTCTCGTATGATGTCAGCAAAGTTTTGTCACAAAAGCTTCTATGTTTTAAAAATAGTCAGTCAGTCAGTCAGTCAGTCAGTCAGTCAGTCAGTCAGTCAGTCAGTCAGTCAGTCAGTCAGTCAGTCAGTCAGTCAGTCAGTCAGTCAGTCAGTCAGTCAGTCAGTCAGTCAGTCAGTCAGTCAGTCAGTCAGTCAGTCAGTCAGTCAGTCAGTCAGTCAGTCAGTCAGTCAGTTAGTCAGTCAGTCAGTCAGTCAGTCAGTCAGTCAGTCAGTCAGTCAGTCAGTCAGTCAGTCAGTCAGTCAGTCAGTCAGTCAGTCAGTCAGTCAGTCAGTCAGTCAGTCAGTCAGTCAGTCAGTCAGTCAGTCAGTCAGTCAGTCAGTCAGTCAGTCAGTCAGTCAGTCAGTCAGTCAGTCAGTCAGTCAGTCAGTCAGTCAGTCAGTCAGTCAGTCAGTCAGTCAGTCAGTCAGTCAGTCAGTCAGTCAGTCAGTCAGTCAGTCAGTCAGTCAGTCAGTCAGTCAGTCAGTCAGTCAGTCAGTCAGTCAGTCAGTCAGTCAGTCAGTCAGTCAGTCAGTCAGTCAGTCAGTCAGTCAGTCAGTCAGTCAGTCAGTCAGTCAGTCAGTCAGTCAGTCAGTCAGTCAGTCAGTCAGTCAGTCAGTCAGTCAGTCAGTCAGTCAGTCAGTCAGTCAGTCAGTCAGTCAGTCAGTCAGTCAGTCAGTCAGTCAGTCAGTCAGTCAGTCAGTCAGTCAGTCAGTCAGTCAGTCAGTCAGTCAGTCAGTCAGTCAGTCAGTCAGTCAGTCAGTCAGTCAGTCAGTCAGTCAGTCAGTCAGTCAGTCAGTCAGTCAGTCAGTCAGTCAGTCAGTCAGTCAGTCAGTCAGTCAGTCAGTCTGCCAAGAATGTACTTATGAGCTACCGGTACTTAAAAGTGCTGAACTGCTAATAGGAATTTTTCGATCGATGCGTGAGTAGCGTGCGTCAAATCAGATCAGCCCAGTACCTGGCTTAGCATCCGGAGTGAATTCTATTTTTGCATTTAATTGAACGTGCCAACCAAAGATAAACGCAAATGTTTTAGTGTGCAATTTTTAGTGATTAGTGATAGACTGAGTGACTGACAGTAAACAGCTTTCGTCTCATTATCTCTTTCGATAATTGAAAAAATGCAGTTTTTAGCAAACACTACTGACGGCAGTTGCCATGGCGACCGTTCCGCACGCAGATTGGCTACGCCAACACGTCGCCGGCTCTTAGCAACACCCAGGCCTACCCGTACTTCATCCGCACCTACGGCAACAACGCGTTGAATGTGGATCCTGCCCTGGAGATTCTGGCCTTTTACAACTGGTTGAATGTGGGCCTGCTGATCTCGGACTACCAGGTGGTGTTTCCGGTAAGTGAATTGACTTGAAAAGAAAAATGCGATGGTTTAAATCTCGGTTATTACGCTTTCCCCAGGTTATTCTTAGAGTCTTCTGCAGAGCATCTCTACGAATTTTTACAGGTGGGTCAAGATATCGAATCGAAGATTGGCAAATACAAAATTAGACTGCTCGACAAGAAGGTGTACAAGTCGGATGCTACCGAGAGTCTGGCAGCAATGCTGGTGAACCATTGAGGGGACACTTCTTATATCCTTGATGGTGCATTCATTCATGAATAATGTTACGATTTTTCGATACGTTATATTGTACTTCCCGCAGAAGAATAATGTTCGCATTTTTCTATCGGTTCGTTCGGTGGTAGCGGAGCCCCTGACCAACAGTCTGCCATGCACGGTGAGCTGCACGTGACTGCCAGGGATTTTTTTTTGCTTATTTAACTTCAAGTTGTTAAAGCTCGTTGAGATTAATTCATCTCACATTCGCTTTTTTGCCCTGTTTCGGATTTTGCTACATTTGGTACATGCATGTGAACCTCTGAGCAAAAAATGAAAATAGAGGAGAGAGGAGAGAGGAGAGGAGGGGAGATAGGGGAGAGGGGAGATAAGAGAGAAGAGAGAAAAAAAGAAGAGAGCTGAAAGGAGACGAAAACCTTGAGCATGCCGGATTGCTATGCTGAAGTTTCAAAGAACCCGAGGGCCGGACAGAAAGGCTTCCGACCCCTGCTCTTGAACTAGCTCGTGCTCAAAATCATCTTGTAATTGTGCAGTTCTTGCCCATTAAGGGCCAACCCCCAAGGCACAGAGTGTGTACATGCCTGATACTGAAAAACGACCGCTGTACAACCTGTGTGAGTGTCTGCCTTTGCACTTTGTGCCTTTAGGGATCAGCGGAATTGGCATGAATGCTTGCCTCCTCCCTGGCTTCGGGTCGACTGTCCATTTGATTTTAAGCAGCGCCCAAAGCCTAACAAAGCCCAGCAAACTAACTGCTGTTCATAGCCAAAATAGTAGTTGTATGTTCCTGATATAGTCGTAAACGTCAAGACCTAATATTATTCAAAAATGCGTATACCGAATGCTCCTTGCTTTTCATCAGATCTACAACCTAGGCGCGTATGGTGAGAAGTACTTCTGGATTCACATCGGCATGCCTAGGGATCTCGTGACGTTCACGAACGACTCCTGCACACCGGAGCAGATGGCCACGGCCATGGAGGGCTCGCTCGAGATGGACTCGGAGATCGCTACTTATAACGGAGTTGGAATCAACAACATGGTGAGATTAGCGATCGGACATAATTGAGTACTGATTTACAAAGAAAACCGAAAACCGACAACAGGCTTAAGTTTTTCAGGTACATATTGTACTTGGAACACGGCCGCAACCCCTGATTTTATTACTTTACCTGTGTTTTTTGTGTAATAAAGTGTTAAATGGAAAATTCGCTGCACGACTAGTTAGCTATTGGTTCAAAACTTCACCATACAACCACACCATTTTACAATTACTTTTTACTCACCTTTACAATTGAACTTTGGTTAGCTATCATAAGAATTCGTGTGGAAACCTCCATGTGGAAACATCCATTTTTTAGCTATGGATAAAAAAATACTGACTGAAAACTTGCAGACATCAACTCAAATGTACAAGGATTTCATTTCCGCCTATCCGGGCCTGGAGAACATCACCACGTATTCGGGCCTCACCGGTCTGGACATCCGCATGGACACTGTGATTGCGGCTGCCTTTGCCGCCAGCCGAGCCTCCGCGGAGATGCGGATGTTGAACCAGACGGAGAACGACACCCAAGTGCTGAAGCAGAAACTATTCCAGCAGCTCTTACATACCGACTTCATGGGGCATACGGTGAGTTGCAGAAGTTTTATTTAGCTGATTCCTTTCGATAGGATAACCCGAGATCGTTGAATTACAACGATCTAATTCAACGAGTAAACTTGAATTACTTCGTCTTATTCCTGAGTCATAGTTTAACTCACACAATCGGTTTTGACATAATTTTTCAATCCTGCTTTGAAGGGTCGAGTAAACTTTGATCCCTCGGGTGACCGCCGTTCGAACGTGCTCATTTATCAGCTGAGGAGTAAGCAAGTTCTCCATACCTGCATAGCTACTTCAGTCCGGTAAAACCGCAGTATTTTAATTTGTTTCCACTTTCAGGCATGCAGCGAGACAAGGTTGGCATCTACGACGTCTGGTCTAAAACTGTCAACTGGACGAAGTCTATGTGGTTCGAAGGTGAATTTCTTTCTGAAATATTTTTTTTTTAATTTATTTGGTCCAGGGTTAACAGACCCATCTCTATATAATACTGTCTATTCTTTAAAAACTTTCTCATTGCTTCTTATCCATTCCTGGACGAATTGCTAATTCACATGCTTCTCCGGCATTCACTCACAGGCAACTATCGACCCAAAGATGTTCCACGATTGGTACTGCAGAAGTTGGTCGTCAACAAAATTCTCATTATAATAGTAATTGCTCTATCCATTTTGGGAATATGCTTCACGTCGGCCACAATGATAGTCAACTACTGCTACCGGCATCTGAGACTAATTAAAATGAGCAGCCCCAACATCAACTATATCATTGGCTGCGGATGTATTCTGTGCTTCGCCTCTTGCCTGATGATGTCAGTGAATTCGTACTGGGTAACCACGACAGATCTGTGCTGGGCGCAGCAGGTCACCCTGGCACTTGGCTATTCGTCCGCATACGGCGGCATGCTGGCTAAAACCTGGCGTGTGCACCGAATTTTTACTAATAAGCGACTGCGAACAATGGTGAGGCTAATAACCCGCTCTAAAACTGCTGGGCTTGCTTAAAGACAACATATCGACAACGGCAGAGCCAGGAGTGGGGTAGGGACTGGATCGGCCTGGAGCGCAGAATCTGGAGCTGTGTCGCAGAAAGAAAGATCTCTATTCTTATGTTTCTGGTCTCTATCATTATTTTTTGCGTATTCGTGGGCAGTAAGCAGCACAGATACTATCTGTGGTAAGCAGCAAAACAACTTGCCCTCTAAGCTTCTACTTGTGTTTCGAACTCCCACAGTCTTGTGATGGCACAGCGCCCCTTTGATGGCTCCAAAACCATCGAAATTCCAGGAGTTGCCACTGGGAGTCCAACAATATTTGAAAGACTTCTGCTCACAGCCAAATTACTTTGAAGTTATTTTATACATTTTTCCCAGGCTATCAAGGACCGCCACCTGGCTGGAGTGGTTGCCGTTCTTCTAGTATCGGATGCGATCTTTTTCTTGATCTGGGGCCTGGTCGATTCACCCCAAATGAGAATACTGAACCTGCCGGAACTGGTGAGTCCTAATCTTATGATCTGATATCTTACATCTGACAGAAAATTACTTTGTATTAAGAGTTAGCTCGTACAAAAACAACGCACGCAAACGTTACAACAAAGAGCAAAGTCAAATAATCAAATCATTAACCAACAGGAGGACGCCGACGAGGGAATTATTACAAGGCCTCAAATTTACGTGTGCCACAGCGAATATTGGTTCACCTGGCTGGGTGTACTCTTCGGCATGAAAGGTGCGGCTGATTTCTCCTGTTTTTTTTACCGGTGATGCTGCCTGTGAACTGGTACTCCCGTCTATTAGTCTGCTGGCCTGTGATGCTGTCTGTTAACCGGTATTCCTGTCTGTTGATGCACTGACATGTGATGCTGTCTCTTGACTGGTAGTCCGTTAACCGGTAACCCTATCTGCTGATGTACTGACATGTGATGCTGTCTGTCAACCGGTATTCCTGTCTGTCCGCTTCCAGGCATCCTACTTGTCATCGGAATATTCCTAGCCTGGGAGACTCGCAACGTCTACATCGAGGGCCTGAACGATTCGAAGAAGATCGGCATCTGCGTGTACAACACCATGGTGATGGGGCTGATCGGTGTCACGCTGTCATTTGTGCTGCCCGAGAGCGAGAAAAGCCTGAGATACGTGCTCGTCTCTGCCTGCATTCTGATTGGCTGCACCACTACCATTCTGCTTATCTTCGGTCACAAGGTTTGTTAAGTATGGCTGTGGTGTCAGATTGTATATCCCATATATCCAATTTAAGGGCTCATCAAGCTGATAAAGTTGACCTTTTGTTAGCTGGTTTTTTATCGATAACAGCTTCAGTGCCGCGTGCAGCTTCTCTATAACCTCTTTTTGTCTCCGCATTTTGGGAACTTAACTGTAGGAACTCACTCACTCTTCTCTGTCTCTCATTTATGCCAGTTCTTTAGGACGAAAGAAACTGTGAATTATTAAGTAAGAATCGTCCCTGACCCGAGAATCTCAACGAAAAATTAAACATATTGATTGGGTTCAGTGAATTCTAACGTACTATAGTGGTGTACGAAAAATCTGTTGACATCAGACTACCTCAGACTGACTCAACAAGAGTACGAGGACTTGTTGAAACAGTCAACTAGAAATGGCGAGACATCATTTATTTCCGGTTTGGTCGGACCGTCGGACATGGACATCCCATTCATGTCCGATTTGGTCCAGAGACATACTTCGGCCTCAAATCTGGTGCTTAACTTGTCATTCTCTTTATACAATGGGCCGTATGCAGAAAGCCTAGTCCAGACTAGCTAGTCCGGACTTGGGTAGTTTAGTATATAGTCTATGGTCTAGCTACCTTAGTTCTGTCTATAGTAGACCGGTCTAACTTTGTGTTTCTGCATACCAAATCCAAGTCCAGACTAGCTTTTCAAGACCGGACTAACCTAGACGGAGCTTTCTGCATACGGCCCCTTATGATGCTTCTTGCATCTTTTTTAACAATAATTTTTGTCAATCAATTCCACCGGCCCAATCCCATCAGGTGTATCAGCTGATCAAGCTCGGCCCCAACAAGGTCGACGACCACGAGGTTGAGCAGGCGCAGGCTGCCACGACTAACAGGGGCAGCAACGGCAGCAGCACCAGCGAGCACAGGGCCTGAGCCTGCCCGGTCCGGCTGAGAGAGAGGGGGAGAGAGGACAGAAGGATCACAGATACTGGGAATAACTGGATGGGCCATTCAGGCACATATACTTAGTAAAACAGCTTTCTACTTACAGTTCAGTAGCAAAGAAGAATACATAAGCTATTTTATAAAAATAAAGGCAGCTGAAATGGCTTTGATAAGTTTAGAAGCCCAAGCTTGCAGGCGTAAACAACTTGCTAATTGGTCAGCAATAATGTACATTAGCCAGTCCACTGAAATGTACATGGCAGCTTTAGGCTGGAATTCCGAGAAAGGCAATAAAATTGGGGCGGGGCGGGGGAGGGGTAGTGCGGAAAGGCGCGGTTAGATGCTTTAAGCTGGGGGTAAAGCTAATAAATGAGCCTTGGCTTTAAAAATACATTAAAATGCTTCAGTTTAACTTACTACTGAACTGAAAGTAGCTTACACGCAAACGTGCTGAGTGGCCCATCTAGTTATTCTAGTACCTGTGGAAGGATAGAGGGAGGGAGAGGGAGAAAGGGGAGAGAGGGGAGAAAGGGGAGAGAGGGAGAGGCAAGACAGACAGAGCTGGCGAGAGAATGGGCGAGAGTTGACCACCAAATCAATTAATAACCGCGAATGAATAGGGAGAGAGATGGAGAATACAGAGTTCGAGTGAAAGTTGCTAGGCTCATGGTGTTACTAAAAAACGAGATGGCTAGCCGCAGTGGCTTGAGAAAAACAGAAAATTAAGACCAAAATTACCACTTAATAGAGCCAGAGAAAAACATTGAGAAGGACTCATGTTGGTTTCAAGCACTGCAAACAGCGTTTGCTAACTATATTTTATATTTTATAAGCACGCTTTGATCAAAGTAGCATTGAGCACGAAGTACCACTACTAAAGCTTAATCAAGTTTTCAAGGAAGTTGATAAAAAACCAACGCAAGCTTACAAAGTTAAAGTCGAATATTACTGCTATACTGGTATAGTAGTATTAGTGGTAGATTTGCACTATTATTTAATATTTTATTTATCAAAATTCGCGCCTGCACTGCAATTTAGATGTTGTTTTCTCTACATGGTGACTGTTCTAAATACCCTCCAACTCTACTAGGTCGTATAAATAAAGTGACCAGTTGCTCAAACTCGAATAGAAACTCTTGTCTGCATCAAGGAGTTCTATAATTAGCACTCTGGAGTGGAAACGAGTTTTCACTTTTACCTCATAAGGCCAGGCAAATTGTTAAGAGAATTGGCATGGAGCCAGCACTGAATGTTTATGACTCTGGCTGACTCTGGCTATGCTATGTCTATGTCATAACTCAAATCACGATTGATTCAGCCGCTCAGATTGTTGATTAACAGCTCCGAGTTTGAACCAATTCTTTATTCAATCAAACCGATCTTGAGTTTTGCTCAAACTAAAGGGTTTTTACTCGAGTTCGAACTGTTCCTTTTACTCAGAGTTTGATACGGCCTATTACTTTTTGAGTACATAATTTTAGAATCGACTGATTGTTAGAAACACTTCAATGAATAAGCGTAGTTCGCTAATTGTTGTGTCAGTGGCAAATTCCATACCGTAGCTGCAAATATCATGCGTCACACCCAGAACGAATATTTCTTATGCGTAAATATAGCATTTTGCAAGCTAGTAGAGACTACGAGCAAGCAATTTAATTCAAGATAGCAAAAACACATGCATTTTGAGCCTCACTGCTAGTTGTCTATGGTAAAAAGTGTGTCAAACCGGCAGGCACTTCAATCCTTGGAGCACTCACCTACAAGGAGGAGTTACATAATCACCTCCCAGCGATACAGCCTGTGCGAATTCTTGCCTGCGTGCCAAGTTGGCAATGCTTCTGTTGTTATCCCCTCCGTCGATAGCGTCGATTATCATTCTATGCTTTTCGTCGCTAATCTTAGCATACTGCACAGGTGGCGCTCCGGCATCTTCGGCAGCGATTCTGTCGATGTCTTCAAAAATGGTGCTGGCTTGGTCACTTTCGTCTGACATGTTGAAAAACTGAGAGTGGAACGGCATAGACAGCGCTGTTTATGGATTTCAGTGCTTAAATGAGTGCTCCACGGATTGAATTGCCTGCCGGTTTGACACACTTTTTACCATAGACAACTAGCAGTGAGGCTCAAAATGCATGTGTTTTTGCTATCTTGGATTAAATTGCTTGCTCGTAGTCTCTACTAGCTTGCAAAGTACTATATTTTTTATAACTATTCTTTTTCATCCATCAGTTTGTTATACACAATAGTACATTAATACCCATGCTTTAAGGGCGTTATTGGGAAAATCAGAGGGCGCCGTTAGGCCGTTAGGCGCCCGAGGATTCCTCATTAACGCCCTTAAAGCATGGGTATTACTATTATTGTGCCATAGACATTTGTGTCCTTGACAAAGGGGGACAGAAAAATCGGGCGTTAAATGTCATTGTTTAGCAATTTGACGATCATTATTCACATTTTTAATGCAGAACAATCCACTACTACAAACAATGCATTGTCTGTAGGATCGTCAAACAGAAAAACAATGCAAAGAATCAGCGGTCGCAGCACGTGACAACGATTTGTCTATGGCTCGCGCCTACCGGCGCTCGCCAGACAATCGTTATCACGCACTGGGACCGCTGATTATTTATCCATTAACTGCCCGCTAATTTGCATTAAAGTAAGTTTGACAATGGATAAATTGTCAGGGCTTGCGCTCGGTAGGCGCGAGCCATAGACAAATCGTTGTCACGTGCTGCGACCGCTGATTCTTTGCATTGTTTTTTTATTTGACGATCCTACATACAATGCATTGTTTGTAGTAATGGATTGTTCTGCATTAAAAATGTGAATATTGATCGTCAACTTGTTAAACAATGACAATCGGGCGTTAAATGTCATTATAGCACAGACATACAGCACAGACATTGTAGCTTTTGTCAAGCTATAAGTTAGAAAACGGGCACCCAAAGTTGAAATCCTGCAGAATAAAGATGGGTTGGACCATAGACAGCCGCAGATGTCTGGCTGAGAGACAAGTAAGTCTTCGAGTATTGAATTAGCCTTTCAACATTGGATTCCGTTTTTCAACTTAGCATGACAAAATTGCAATGCTGCGTAAAACCACGCTGATGGGCCACTCGTGTAATTTATTGTCACGTAGCTCGTAGATCAAGCTTACTGGCAATGCTGTGGAGCAACTGTTTTTACCATAAATTCATTGCGTTTGCGTTTAAAAAACCAAAGAAAAAAACGAAACGTAACATTACGAATAACTGTTGTCTATTATGTATAGAAAACAGTATTCAGCCCAAGTCTTGATTCATTATGATTCTTAAATTATATTATCATCATATCCGAAAACATCACTCTACAGTGCAATAGTGCAATTCGAGAACTAATCGATAGTCTGTTAACGTAGTTCTAATGTAGCACCGACAGTGGTTGCCATGTCTCGAATTGCACTGTCATGCTTTTAGTTGATCACTTTCATCTGCTGTCTAACCAACTACGAGCGGAGCGTATAAAATTCTACGTCTTGAAAAGCAAAACCTCTCTAAAGTATCATTGACCGTACCCATCTATAGCGTGTTAAGATCTGTCAGTTTAGTCAATGCACAAAACAGCAAATGGCAACAAATGTTTTTTTTCAAGTAGCGTTTGTTGTTTAAGTACGTACTAACAGTTAATAAAAATACAACACATTCTTGCTTTCTGCTTTTCTTAGTCAAATCGTTTCAGTGTTCACTTTTTGGCTTTTTATTTGAACCAACAGTATTCACGATGCACGTACCGGCTGTTGAATTTCATTGGACTCTTTCAAATCGGCTCTAGTAGATAATTTAAATATTTAATCCTATTATCTGACCTCTTTTTCATGATCCGCTCCTTTCCTCTACCTACCCTCTCCTGATCCGCCCCTTTCCTCTGACCTACCCTCTCCTGATCCGCCCCTTTCCTCTGACCTACCCTCTCCTGATCCGCCCTTTTCCTCTGACCTACCCTCTCCTGATCATCTCTCACCATGCGCTTGGTGGGCTGAGTCAAATGCAATTTAAAAAATGACTCAGCCATTTCATTTTTAGACCAGGAGGTATTTCAATTAAAGGGCTCAATAGCCTAGAAAAGCTTAAATAGAACTTTGCTAAATTTTGTTGAACAAGTGACTCGCACAATGCAGGACTCGCTGCTCATCTGAGTAGGGCGCATCTGTTCACTTGTTTGGTAGTGAAACTTGAGCACGCTAGAATCAACACGAAAGGCACTGGAGTTGCCTTCCGGTTCTGATCTCGTCTGCTGTGCTATGGAATTTTTTTAAGCTTCATAATGCTTTAGCGAGATACATGATTTTCAGTTTTATTTCACCTGTACTAGAGCACGAGAAGCGTTTCGTCCGTATTGTCGACTGTTGGTTCTGAACCCAAACTCGAACTTCAAACCTGTTGGAGCTGGCGCTGTTGAACAAACTGGAAGGAACTTCATTAAAGGCTGAAAGAACATCAGCAATGAAAGGCCTGTGGAGCAGAGATGCGAATTTCTATACACCTACAATACATACACTAGGCTTAGCTCTTTGAAATACCAGCTAAACAGGTGAAAACGATGCAATTGTCGATTGCATCAATGAAAACTCACGAGCTAAGCCGCCACTCAGGTATTTAATACTTTTTATAAGTCCAGCAATTGTTCTCAGTTTGGAACAGAGCGTTCTGACTAAGAAGCTTGCTTACAAAAGGTTTTGTCGCGTATCATCAGAATAAAGAAATACGCCTGACCCGCTGCATTTGTGCGGTAAATGTTTTGTGTACTTGCTTCCATTACTCGCATCCTGTATTTCTGTAGCTCAGATCAGAGCTGCTACCTATCTATAAATTGACCACTCCCTCACAGGTGGGCAATTTTTTTTTACTAGAGGCAGGGGTTGTGTGCACCCTGGCGCACTTTAAGCGACATCAACACACAACCGGCGAGAGGCATTACTATTACTGCCCATTCCGCTGACTCCCCTGAGCAGGCATACAAGCGCGCGGATACGTACGCAGGCACACACTCACACAGGAGTGTACAGCGGCCCTACATGTAACTTTATATTATCGTTAGGCATGTACACTTCACTGCGCCTTGGGGGTTCGCTCTCAAGGCCGTTAATTGCACGAGCAGAGCCAAGCCGAGATTCCAATTCAGCCCCAAATTAATGTGACTGCACTTGGAATCGAGCCTTGGTCGCCGGCACACCAGAGCAGCTGCGCTACCGCTGGGCTACGGCCCCCTTCACAGGTGGGCAAGCAGTCAGTTCAGCTGCATGCATGTGTAGAACAACCATCCGCCGAAAAATTTAATTAACTTGCAGTTCTGGTAATGAACATGCTGAACCAGTGGGAATTCTATCATATAAATGCGGCCCTGCGACATAGCTACTAACAAATAAGTCAGTACTTTCTCAGCAAAACCAATTTAATTCGCACGCAATATCCGACAAAGAGCCGTGGATATCAAAATGAGTAGCAATCAAGGAAGACATGAAAAGAGCTGCATCAAAAGGAAGCGTATCCAGCCCGTATAAAAGCCAGCTGGCCAATAAGGGAGCGCCGACAACCCCATAAAGAGCTAGCATACATAGATCGAGAGCTATAAGGCAACTCCATTGCTCCGGCTGCCGTGTTGCTAACCTTGAAGTCGACGAGCTGCGGCGTCATGCTCAAGCAGGTAACTCTGCTAATTCTGCTGCTCCTGGCAGCAGCTGGCGGAGCATCTGACGACAGGCAGATTGTGCATCTTCTCTGCATCAGCTCCACATCCTCGAGTTTCGCCACCGACTCCGCCTATTTCAACTTCTCTTTTTCTTACATCAACAACAATCTCAGTCACCTGTTTCCCGGATTTCAACTCAGTTGTACTACCAAACTGGCTTTGTCGGTAAGCTTTGGTTCCTACCGCGCGTGCATAGCATTCCACGATAACAAAACTGATTGAGGGGCAGAGCCTCTCACGCCGCGACCCCTGGTTTGACTCCGTGCTCCTAAAAGCACAGAAGGTGTACGCGCCAGACAGTTTGAAATTTAGGGCTACAAAGCTGCTGTATGAGTGCGTACCTACGGATAGGAGTCAGCGGAATGAGTAGAATTGCATCAGTGTAGGCCGATATCGCCAAAGGCGTTGCCCAAGTTGCCCAAAACTCCCCTGAGAGGTTTAATTTATTTCATCTTTAAGAGCTGTTCAGTTCTTATAGTTCTAAAATTAAAATATTTAGGAAATACAAATACAGAAACGAAGGTTTATGAAGAAAGAGTCTAAAAAGGGTAATTGGGAACTACGGCAACCTACAAAATACATTTTGCAGGAACTCTGCCTGTTTTCTAGCAGAAAAATATTTTCCTGTTTTCACCTTCTGTTCCTTTCTGCTTCAAATACCTGCGCACAGGAGGCCACTGGCAGCGCCGCCAAGGCATTCATAGACGGATACCTGCAGCCGCCAAACAAAGCCCTAATTCTGGGTGCAGCATTCTCGCAGCAGTCGCAGATTGTTGCAGACATTGCCAAGTACTATTACCTGCCACAGGTGAGTCTAATTGAGCTGTGAAATTTGCGACGAGCTTGCCATGATAATGAAACCGTTTGTCAGCTTACTTTTTTGTATTCACAACATTGCTACCGTTTTTCCAGCTTTCACCCTCTCCACTCTCATCTCGATCACTCTCACGTCCTCAACAGCTCATACAGCAAAACTGCTGCATGTGGCTCATAAATGTCTCATTGGGTCAAGATTCAAGAGAAGAAGCTATTAAGATCACAGCCTCATTCAAATTATGATATATATAGCGTTCAAAAGGCTGCCGATGGTTTGAATCAGATCTTATGCCAAAATAGTGTGCGTTTTTTGCGCTCGCATATTCAGCTCTGACAGACTATCGGCACCTGCATGCGCACTAAAAAGAGTTCGCAAGTTCCTTAAATGACATTGAGGCGAAATTTAGCTAACCAATTCACAGAACAGATGGCTGAGAGATTTAATTTTGAATTTCTGTCGGCAGTACCAGCTAGATTGCCTCCTAGATTGCCAGCTATAGATATCGCAGTCTAATTGCAGTCGCACAGACATGGGCTAGAATTTCAATGCGGAATTTCCCCTTTGATGTCACACTCATCAGCATTAGCCCTGCTCGAGAAGATGTCTTTGAATCCAGAAGCGAATCATTTTACGGATCAAGGTAATTCAATAAATTTTCGCTACCATAAAACTGTCGCAATTTTAAATATGCGACAAGTATTTGCTGGGCAAGTTCGAAAAAAATCGATTGAGCCGTTTTTACTTTAATCGATCAGATAGACACCGACAAACCATTTTTAGTATATGGATTAGTCGCAAACTCCCAAGAAGGAAGTAAAGTAAATCATTCGGAAACCATTTTAGATTGGCTACGCGAATAGCTCGCCAGCGCTGAGCGACAAGTCCTCCTACCCGTTTTACATTCGTATGCCAATTACCAACAACCTGTTCATTCAGCCCACCATTGAGTTATTGAAGCGATTCGGCTGGAAGAAGATCGCCTTGATAACGTCTGACCACGAGATTGTCTATCCGGTGAGTTAAGCTGTGCGCGTTGTATGTCGATGTCTTGTGGATTACTCACGTAGGCTTACTCGTGTGACACTATGACGCTCGTAATATGTTACATATCGTATAGGCTAGAAGTCATTCGCAACTGCATTAGTCTAGTAGTACGAGCAGCTTGATCAAAGAATAATGTACGAGCGCGCATTAATTCCAGTCAAAATAATAACTTGAAATATTCAGATTGCCCGGAAACTGGAAGACGCTTTACAAAGAAGCAATATAACGTCCTATCAGAAGATGATATTCAAAGGCGATCCGACGGAGTCCATTTCTACTTTGCTGGTTTGTTTCTACTTTTGCCTTTTTCACCTGCCTAATTTTACCTTGCATTACACATTTAAAATTTTGTAAAAAAATCGACATCGACTGCAGAAGAGCAACTATCGAATCTTCATAGCGATTCGCATCGCTCCGTTCGAAGACTACGGCAAGAGATTAGAGTGCGTGGTAAGTCCAGCAGGAATGCAGGTTTTGAAATGTTTCAACTGCACTCAAACTGCGGATGCGGATGCAGATGTGGATGTGGATGAGGATGAGGATGAGGATGAGGATGCGGATGTGGATGTAGATGTAGATGTGGATGAGGATGCGGATGTGGATGCTGATGTGAATGCAGATGTGGATGTGGATGAGGATGCGGATGTAGATATGGATGCAGATGTGGATATGGATGAGGATGCGGATGTGGGTATGGATGCGGATGTGGATGTGGATGAGGATGCAGATGTGGATGCAGGTGTGGATGCGGATGCGGATGCGGATGCGGATGCGGATGCGGATGCGGATGCGGATGCGGATGCGGATGCGGATGCGGATGCGGATGTGGACGCGTGTGTTGATGCGGACGCAAATGCAGATGCAAATTTAAATTGAAACGCGAATGCAAATGTGGATGCAAATGCTAATTAACGTGATTTTTAACAGCATCTGCTAATTGTTAAATTTAGAGCCTCTTACTAACTAGACAGGCTCAGTCAGGTGGAAAAATCAAGCCGTATGAGTTACAATCTGAATGACATGAGACTGACAGAAAATAAATCAGTAGAAAAAACGAAAAATTTTACAGTTTTCTAGTCCCGCAATTCTTTAATTAACTTTTAGGCTTCACTAAACACAGGATAAAAAAAATATCGAAGCTATCAATAGAAGCTTCATCACACAGAAAACATGCTACATGCATGATCTGAAGCAAGCATTTAAATTGAAGCTTTGAGGATTATCCAAGCTCATTAAAAAGCCATTTCGTTACCCCCGCAAACCCAGATCAAGAGCCTGGGCGCCTACGGGCCAAAATATTTCTGGATTCAAATCGGGCTGATCTTCACCGACCTGCCGCTGAACGGTTCCTGTCCAGACTCTGAGCGGGCCGCCAGCCTCGAGGGCTCCATTGAGTTTGACAGCGTGGTCATGGACCCGACCATGATGGAGTCGGAGATCGGCGTCGCCGGCAAGGTTGTTAATGTAAACGATTTCTTGTGCTTCTAATCAGAAATTCTAAGCAGAGATTTCTTGTTTAAAATAGTTATACGTGAATAGCCAATGCATGGCTGTTTTGTCCTTATATGCATATTAATATAGGTTTTGACAATCAATATGAGAAAATGGACAATCAAAATGAAAACAGCCGTAGATCTGCATGCAGCAGTTCAGCTCAGCTTCGCAGCAGCTGCGGCTTAGGCCATAGACTTTTGACGATCGAAATGAGAATTGGACAATCAAAATGGCAACGCGCGGTTAGTTTAGCGAGGCAGCACATTTAAGCATTAGCCAGCCATCTTTCTCAGCCATCTCTCCAGTTTGCTGGTGATGGCACCACCTGTGAGTTCAGATGACAGACGTCGGCTCATCGAGGCAATAGATCGAGGCACACCGGTCAAGGACGCAGCAATAATCCTTCAGCTGTCAAGTTCAGCTGCTCATCGCATCGTGAGGCTGTACAGGAATGAGGGAAGGATGAACGGTATGCCTCGTGGAGGCTGAAAAGAAGCAAGGTGCAAGGTGGATGAGGAGATTCGTGAATTTCTGGAAGCAGAGGTGAACCGCAACCCGTTCCTCACCCTGAGCGAGATGGCACAGCGGGTCAACAACAATTTACCGGACAAACTGGACATCTCGTACAGAACTGTGGACAGAACTCTACAGGGACTGATGTAGACAGTTAAGCTGGCCACCAAGGGCACGGATGTGCGCTCGAGAACGAACAGCCAGGAGAACATTGAGGCTCGGCGAGAGTACGCAGAGTTCGTGCTGAATTTGGACCCTGCAGTACGGTTGGTGTTTCTCGATGAAACGGGATTCAATTTGTGGACCAGACGATCACAGGGTCGCAGCCTGAAAGGTGAAAAGGTCAGGCGAAGGGTCACAACGCAGCGCGGACCAAATGTGACTGTTTGCATGGCGATAATCGCTGAGTTTGGCCTCGTGCACTCATCGGTGTTCCGAGGAGGCCAGACGAACGCCAGATTTCAGATCTTCATCGACGAACTGAGCGAGGAATGCCACCGTCTTGATGCTGCGGCTTCGTGGATTGTCGTGATGGACGGTCCGCATTTCCATCGAGCAGCGCGCATTCCGCAACATCTGCAGCACGCTGTGTCCATCCGCATTCTTCCGGGATATTCAACTTTTCTGAACCCTTCGGAATTCGCCAACAGTTGCCTCAAGGCCTAGATCAAAAGCAGACTGGCGCAGCCTGACATCGTTGAGGAAGAGGCAGTTTCCCCAGAAGGTGTGAACCAGGAAGAGTGGCGTTACATGCTGCTGGAGAGAGTGGCGCGTGAGTCATTGCCTGAAGCCGTGACTCCGGACAAGGCAGCTGCGTGGGAATTGCGCTGCTTCCGTCAGCTTGGACGCTGCCTTGCTGGGCAGGAGTTCTGAACCTATGCTGCTGGACTGCTGTGTTTCCATCATTTTTCTGACTGTGTTGTCATTTCTGTTGTCAATTTCTCGTTTCTATTGTTAAAATTTCATTCAATAAACGTGCACTCCTGTTGCCATTTTGATTGTCCAATTCTCATTTCGATCGTCAAAAAGTCTATGGCCTAAGCCGCAGCTGCTGTGAAGCTGAGCTGAGCTGCTGCATGCAGATCTACGGATTTTTTCATTTTGATTGTCCATTTTCTCATATTGATTGTCAAAACGATACAAGGTGGTCAGTCAACGCCTGGTTGCTAGAATAACTCGAGATGAAAGACAAACTATATGCTGCGCTATTGAAACGATGAAACGAAAAGGCTTGAGCGAGATGCTCTGGGTCGATATATTTAATGAGCTGAGTGAAAGCGTACAATACACGTGAGCGTAATGTGGAGTGGGGCGATCAGTGAAGAATGAAAGTGGTGCGATCAATAATTAGGGACTGTACGTATGAGCAAAATAAATATGTTAGTCTAATTGAACGTACATGTAGCTATTGCAAACGAAAAGTTTAAGAAATACCACGAGACAGTGGCAGCTCCAGAACATACCCCCACCTTGACATGTCTATGGCAAAAACAAAATAATGATGCAAAAATGTAATTTTGAAAATGAGTGGCAGTGGAAGCAAACCTATGAAATAAAGATGCAGAAGAAGTTACGACGCAGAACTTACGCATTTCGTACTTGTACAAAGACTTGACTAAACAAAATTGTCTTGCTGGGCTCTGTTACAGTACCGAAAATGTAGAAAAAGAAAAGAAACGCGCTTGAGTTCGAAACATAAACTGCAGTTGCATTTCACGAAAAATGATTTTAAGACAATCAACCCATTACCAGAGAGTGATGTGATTACAAGACAAAGGACAACGTGAAATTGCGATGCGACATGGTTAAATTTGGACTACGATATAAATAATAATCGATTTAAAAAAATTAACAACCTAAATTATGAAGGCAAACACCAAACTCAAAATTTAAACATGACCGAAATAAACGTATTTGATAAACAAACAAACTAAAACTAAACAATCATTCGCACACCGCAAAAAAACGCTGTCTAGAAAGTGACAAAAATGATAATGACAAATTGACGAAAATGAAAATACGAATCGACACGGGGATTAACAGTCCATCAATCAGTGAGTCATAGTCAGCCTTCAATCAGTAATCAATGGGCACAGTCTGTTGATTAGCCGCGTCAGAACCTTGTCCGCCAGCTGCACCTTTGCTACTCGAACATGGCCGTCTCGACCCGGGTACACCTCCAGGACTCGAGCCAGAGGCCAGTGACCCGAGGACTGTCCGGACAGACATACAGCACGACGTCCCCGGGCTTGAGGTCGGGCTGCTCTCGCCGCCATTTGGTTCTCGCACCGAGGCCGGGCAGCCAGTCTCGGAGCCATCGCCGCCAAAACGACTGCACCAGCTGCTGCACGTAGCGCCACCGCTTGGTTGGGTTGAACACCTCGTCAGCCGAGATCTCCGGTGCCAGCTGTCCGCCAACGTGCCCGTACAGGAAGTGCGCTGGCGTCAGGACCGGATCGTCACCAGGATGGGACGACTGGTAGGTCAAAGGCCGTGAGTTCAGCAACGACTCCGCTCCAGAAAAAGCAGTCACAAGCTCCTCATCAGTTACTTCTGCTTTTCTTAGGATCGCATTGATCGCCCTCTTTGCCGACTTTATCATGGACTCGTGCACACCTCCGAAATGTGGAGCCGCAGGCGATTGAAGTGCCACTTAATCCGAACGTGAGATGTGCGCGACTGCAAAGAGTTTTTGTCCATCGCCTTCCAGAGCTCATTCAGCTCTCTATCCGCGCCAACCCAACAAAATTGGTTCCGTTGTCAAATAAATTTCCTCAACTTGTCCTCGGCGGTTGATCATGCGGAACAAAGCATTTAGGAAGCTGCTTGTATCAAGGCCGTACGCCATCTCTAAGTGAACTGCACGCGTGGCCATGCAAGTGAAGAGCGCCAAGTATCTTTTCTGCCGAACACGTCCCGACCCTGCTTCGTCAGAAACGGTCCTCCGAAGTCGAGTGAGACTCTTGTGAACGCTCTTAACGGTTCTAGCTGACCTGGAGGCAATGGCGCCATCAACTGTGAAGCTTTGGGCTTTTCTTCTTTTGCATTCAGCACACTTGGCCTCCCAAGCTCGAATTGCCTCTCGGCCTGCTGGGATCCAAAATCGAGCAGTCACTGCGCGAGCACTTGGTTGGTGCCGGCGTGATACGCTTGTTCGTGATGGTGCTTGATGATCAGCTCCGTTACCGGATGGCACTTCGGCAAGATGATCGGCGATCTGACGCTAACAGGCAGTGCCTCGGCGAGCTGGAGGCGACTTTCCGAACGGATGACGTCACTCAGGTCAAGTTTTGGATGCAAGCCAGCTAGTTTGCTACTCTCAGCAACACTCTTATTCTTTCTCAAAGCAGCAAGCTCCGCACTAAATGCATCTTTCTGCGCCTCCTTAATTACTCTCAGCTCCGCATCCTCCAGCTCCGATGGTTGCAGCTCTCCTCGAATTCGATACTGGGGTTCGAGTCGGCAATTGTTGGCGAATCTGCTAATCAGGCACTCAACCGCACGAAACGCGTCCAACGGGAGAACCTGCTAGGGTCAAGCCGCTCTATTCCCTTTGGTGGCTCGCAGCGAGCAAGAGTCGTACACATGACAGTTTCAGCCGCACCAGAATCTTTCACAGAGTTTCTTATCTCTAGGTTCTCTGGTCGCTCCAACAGAGTGCTTGGCCAAGTGCAGTCTTCGTGCTGTAGAAATTCCGGACCGCTTTTCCATTTCTGATCCTCGGCTAGCTGAACTATTGTTGCTCCTCTTGACAGCAGATCGGCAGGATTGCACGCCGTTGGCACGTGTCTCCACTGGTTCGGATCAGTTGTCTGCTGGATTTCTCCGATGCGATTCGCAACAAAAGGCTTGAAAAAACGGCCTCTACCTCGAATCCAAAAGAGGACGTTCTGCTGTCTGTCCAGAAAACTGCATCTTTGATGCTTATCTCCAGCGCCTTGGCAACCTTGACGGTTAGATGCAGCCCAGTGAACGCTGCCATCAACTCCAGCCTTGGGATGCTCATGGTTGCTACGGGTGCGACTCGAGACTTCGCAG